>PVKM010002099.1:0-68423 GCA_004027735.1 Carollia perspicillata | reverse complement strand
AAATCAAATCCACTGTGCATGAGACTTGAAACCTATATTTCCTCCAGAAGAAATCTAATGTGTTTGAGTGGAAAACTCCCCACAGAGTCCATTTGATTTAACAAAGTATATTAAGAAGCTGCTGCGTGGTGAAGCTGCCATCTCTCGAGAGTCAGAAATGGTTAAGCTCAAAGACTTCGACTCCGCCATCTGGGGTCACATCTCTGCTCTGTTACACAGTGACTGAAGAGCCACAGAAAGGTACTTCATCTTTTGGAGACTCAGTTTCCTCAGTTGAAAAAATGCGGAACACATAAGACAATGCAAGTCAAATATTTTGCACTTCTCTGGCATATAGTCAATGTACCACAAAGTAGCTATTGTGATGATTATGATTATTATGTATCTTCCAGGCTAAAGCACCTCAGGCAACTTATTTAACTGCTCTAAGCCTCAATTTCCATATACATAAAATAAAGCTCAGACTAAGATCTATCTTATGATTTGTTATAAAGATTAAAGAAAGCAAGGTGTGCAAATAGCTCAGAATAGTGCCCAGCACATAACTGTCCTTCAAAAAAAATGTGAATCATTTTAGGCTTTCTTTGAATGATCAGAGCAACTAGGTGAGGCATGGATTCCTATCTCTCCTTGTACTGGGAAGGAAACGGAATCCCGGAGGGGTTAAGTAATCTCAGTCAGTCACCTACCGAATGTAAGTGTCAGAGTTTGAGCTAGATCCGTGTGCTCTTCCCACTCTTTTAAGCTCTGGGGAATTCTGGATGAATGAGACAGGTTCTTGATGATCGGAGTTCTGTGATGTGGTGAGGGGGGAACTCCCAAGCCTGGGTCTCCAGGGTGGGAAACAGAAGCTTGTGGAGGACTGGGGAAGGGGTGGGCGCCTGTGCTAGGGGGCAGCCAGTGCAAGGTGAACCCTGCCTGGATAGAAGGGGGCTGGGAAAACCTCGCCCAGGAAGGGACCCGTCCTGGGTTTGCCACTGTTCCCTGAACTGATATCAATTGTGAATTCCAGGAGAGCAGTGTGGAAATGAACTTAATATTTCTCCAGATGAGAAAAGGTGCCCTTAGGGAAGAAAAACCTGGTTGGGCTTTGACATCCAATTTCCAAGCACTTTAGCTTCTAAAGACGCCTTCCTAACCCACTTTTCTGCTACATTTCCCAGCCCCCTCTCCCCACCCCCACCCTTTTCCCTGTAGGCTGCTGCTCAGGCCACAGGCCAGGTATCCTTTCAAAAGGTGTTCAGTTCTCTCTGGGAGACAGACTTTCTAACCTGGGCTTTTCTGGTAGGAGGATGAAATGCAGGGTGGAAAACTGGGAGAGCATAATGAATGATTGAATGAAGAAGCTGCACATGTCTGCCTGCCTCTTCTTTAATTCACTGGCAGCCAACTTAATGGAAATGCATTGCATTAAGAAAGAAAAGAAAAGAAAAAACATGAAAAAATCCCAGTAAAGTCCCTGTGGTTTGAAATATAATTTTGCATTTGACAGAGAGTTGAAAAGCATCTTTCCATTTCACTTTGACTTAATATTGGGCACAGCAAGCGCGTGTTTCTGCGCCAGCTGTATCAGCGGTGTGTTTGCCAGGAGGAAGTTCTCAGAACATTTTTTGAGTAAGTTGTAAAGAAGAGTCAGGTTGGGGAAGTGCTGGACAGAAGCCATGGGGCTTCCTCTCCTGCGTTCCAGCACCAGAAACAGAGTGTTCCAGAGATCGGGGCAGGAGTGGGCTGTCATTTCCACATCTCACCCAGGAGGCTCTTCCCCTCCATCCCGCCTTCTGTACAGGCGGCAGGCGTTCCGGTCAGGGCTGCTGCGCTTGGAAGTAGGTGGGTCTGCACTTGGAAGTCGATGAATCTGAAAGGTTAAACGGGAGCTGAGAATTCAAGTCCGCGCCCAGTTTTCTGTAATCGTAGGTAATTTTGTCTGTGTAATGACAGCACCTGGGCCACACTTGTGCCCTGACGGACCTGCCTCCCAGCTTGGCTGCGAGCTCCTTGAGGTACACTGTACTTTATTTCATGCGGTTTCAGGGCGAGGGCGTTGCTCACGGGCAGTGTGGTGCCCTGAGCAGCCAAAGCTAGGATTCTGGTGGCAGGTGGTCTGGGCCTTGACGTGGCTCTGCGGTTCGCCCTGTGCCATTGGCCGGTTTACTGGGCCTTTCTGTGCATCATTGTCTGCCTTTGTCCAATCAAGCTGATTTTTAGAGCTCATCTCCACAGGCAGGTGTGCAGCCTAACTGAGATACGTACTACCCTAAGGGCAGTGCTGGACACCTCGAGCCCCTTCACCAGCTAAGGGTCATTACCATAGTTTTATTATTATTTTCAAGCTTAAAAACCATAGAAGGGAGCATGGGAAACAGACATATTATAATGGGCATTCCAGTTTTGCTTTATTTCCTTTCCTTCTTAGTCTGAGTTTGGACATCACAGGTAGTGATTTCTCTAGACAGTGGGTTTCCATCCTATCACGTCTACCATACCCTATATTTACTTGTCTGCTATATATTTACTCGCCTATTTATTTATCATCTGTCTTCCTCCACTAGTGGGAAGGGACTTTTGTTCTGGCTCTCCACTGCATGGTGCCTAGCGCATCACCATCGCCTACCAAATATTTGTTGGGCTAGTGACTCAATGATGGAAAACATCCCTGGAGTGTTATATTTTCCAGTGTCAGACACCAGCAGGGAGAACGCCTATCAGTTTCAAGTCAGCGAATCCCAGGGGAAGGGGTCCTTGTCTTAGTTTGGGCCAAATGCCCAGTCAGTGGGTGTGGGACCAGATCATGTGGTACTATCGGTCATGGATGTAGAATGGAGAGAGGTGGACCATCCCAGAACAGGGAGACACTGCTGCATGATAAATACAGCAGACATGAAACAAAAAGTACACAGTTCTCTCCTCTAAGGAGTTTTACCATTGGTAATTCCATCTTTTTCTCTCTAGTTTTGAATTTAGGGAGGGCAAGGCCATCCTGACCCAGAACAACCTTTTATGCGTTTCCCTGGAAGAAGATTACTTCCCTCTTATCCCACAATCAGTCAGCAAGTATTTACTGAGTAATGATTGCCTGCCAACAGCATGCAGTAAGTACCCTGTGATGGAGAGAGATAGACATGCAAAGCAGAGAAATAGATTTGGGAGTCATTTACATCCTGGTGGGAGAGGTGTGCTGCAAGCAGATGAGCTCTTAGTGAAGACAGGTGGAGAGGGGCTGGAATAGAGTCCACGGTCTCCGGAGATGCCTCCACGGAGGGAGGGGTAAAGTGGGCAACCATGTGCCGGCTGGAACCCAGCGGAGACAAGTTCAGGGAGCCCTGATTATGCCAGGACCTGGACCAGGGGAGGCACCTACCCAAGGAGGAGCCCCTGCCACAAATACTACAAAAGGACCGACTGAGAAGCTGTACACATGTGCGCACCCTGAGGACAGAGGTTCTGTCTTACAGAAAGTTGTTTTCTCACTCGGTAGGACACCTTCTGTTTCTTAAATAACCACAGGTGGTGTGGGTGTTAATAAAAATTCTTAATATAAATGCAGGTCTTAACATACACATTCAGCCTTTAGTGATCCTGACAAACAGCCTGGACCTCAATGCCCTTCAAATCGGAAAGACAAATAAATGGTCCTGTGCCCTTAGCCTTCTTTGTCTGATGCCCATTGCTGTTAGATATCTTAACAAGCCTCTGTGGGGTGCCTTCCATGCTTTGGAGAGATCCAAAACCACAATCATCTCAGGAATACATGGTGTCCTTAGGGATAGTCAAGCACACAGTGTTCTAGTAACCTGTGAGCTGAATTGGTAGAATTTTTAAAATGATTGAAAATTATCAATAGCTGGAGGTTTTAAAACTTATTTCATGTACTCTGTGAATATACTGCTACAACTTCTATTTGTTAGAGGGCTCCTGATTCATGCACTGCAGAAGGAGCATGTTAAAAATTGTTCAAGGGAAACATGGTGAACAAAACGCACCAGACTAGCTCAGATGCTGTTTGATTGCTGAATCGCATGGCGTTTACTTGGTTCCACTTCTGGGAGCCCTCCAGTCCTGCGAAAGGCAGACTTGTTCATCTACTTAGTATCTGTTAAGCACTACACAATGAAAAATCCACAACCTTTGCGCTCGAGGTTAATAGCTAACAAGGGAGGGTGAAACAGGAACACAGGCAACTGTAAGACAAGGTAACCAGTGGTAATTACCAAATGATTGCCTATTTCCCACCAAGGTGCGCTGTAATGGTATTAAGTAAATGAATACATGAATACATGAATAAATGAAGGCATTGACCGGGACTGTGTGCGTGAGCTCACAGAAGGGAGAGAGGGTGTCAGAAAATGATTGTATATGCCTTCCTGTTAGATATGGAATTACCAAGCAAGGAGAGGGTTTGGGCATTTAAAGGTGAAGGGGGCAAAGAGTAGCATATACGTGGGAGAAGAGCATGTTCAGAAGCATTGAGATAAGAACCAGAGAACCTGGGGAAGCCATGGGGGCAGGTTCACAGCAGATGGCAGGAGAGAGTGCTCAGAGGACACACAGAATCTGAGGGTCGTGATATTTGCTGCAGATAAACGCAGTTTGCTAGGGGACCTGATTCTCATAAACTGTGTGATGAGCTCTCTCTGGACACAATGAGTCTCCCGGAGTTCAGGCTACCACGCTCTACGTAAGTCACTCTATTATTTGGGGTCTTCAACAAAGTTTTGCATGCTTTACAGCAATAAACTAGGTAAAGTAGAGGCAATCTAAAAATAGCATGTAAATGATAACTTTCAGAGGACAATGATGTCTATAGTTACGTATATGATTCTCCCTGCAAATCCGCTAACAAATATAAAAGGTCTCCTTTAAACAAAATGATACATGACGTGTTATGTGCAAGCTCTTTGAAGCCTTTTGGTTTTATGGAAATAATTGCTATTCAGAAGAGATCTCATGATTCAGGCACCTCAAATGTATGTAAATGAAATAATTCACTCTTGTTCTCTTATTTTTCATTGTGAGCAAATGGGATAAATATCGGGAACCTCTTTCAAGCATATGGTGTCTGAACATCCTGAGATGAAGGCTAACCTTGCAGGGCCCAGCCTGTTCACCATGTTAAACATCGCCGTGTTCTATCACTTCTCTCTGTACTGTGTGATGATTTGCTTGAAGCCTTAGCTGTTAGTTGCCATTGGGAGGGAAGGTGCAGGAGTAAGGATGACTGATGGATATGTTCCATTTGAATAAACCAACAAGTCTAAACAGACAATTTTATTGGCTTATTGCATTATAGACACACTTCTGCACATTATAGCTTGGGCATTTGGTTGACTGTTATAATACTTAACTACCTTATATTCTATTTGAAATAAATGTGGGTGTAAATAAGTAAGTAAATGAATAAAGCTTTCAATATTATATACTAATGAGATATGAAATTAGATTACATGAAAGCGTCCATCACTCCAATTCTGAAACAGGGATATGAATTTAGTGTTTGCTACGCAGGGGAGAGCTTTGCTCTTGGGCTCACACTGAGCCAAGCAGAGGGCTGACCTTGTATAGAAATCCAGGAACCGTGGAGTTCAGGGAGTGGTAGGATTTCCAAAACAAGGGTGTTTAGATATTGGTTGATCTTTCGCTGTGAAGGCATGCTCCTTGAAAATCGTTGTTATTCATTGGCTGAATTTCAGAGGTAGTGGGCTGTCACTGATTGGCTGGCTGTCAGAAGCGTGGCTACCTATGTGAAGTTGTTCTTGATCAATTAGGATGGATTTCGAGTTGGTTCTGGTGATTAACTGCTCTATGGCTAAAGAGAGATCAGTTCTTTCTTATGAGGATAGGAACTTTTTTCTTTGTCAGTAGAAACCATTGCTATCATCTTCTAGGCCTAAAATTGAAAACCCTGACACATCCCCCCCGCCCTTTTTTTCATGTTCAGGAATCCAGTGAGAAGGGGATAAAATTCTTTGTATAAGATAAAGTATGAAACAATACCAAATATTAAAATAGGCTGCCAGAAGTGTTGACAGGTGAAGATAACAAGTGATATATGAGTTGTTAACTTTTGAATTAAAATTTTATATCTCTGGTTATATTATAGTCCTGGTCTGGTCTCGGTTTGACTGCGTGTTTGCATTGCCTTCATTATTACCGAGAGCATGCTCATTACTTCAGTTCTGTTGGAGAAAAATGAACACGGTAAATTGAATTAGTTTGACATATTACTTTTGAAAAAATAAAGGCATAAAAAAGTATCAGGATTCGATAATTATTCTTTATATTTCCCCTTTGCAAATGCCCTCTTTTGCAAGAATATGCATCAGGGGGCAGTGCAATGGTGGGTGACTGTTTTATGAAAGCCACTGCGGACGTATAGCCTAGAGGAGAGTGTGGAGAGGTAGAAATTCTTTGAGAGTAAGCAAAACAGTTCTGAAAACATCTTTAATACTATTTTTAAATTCAAGAGTCAGCTTGGGACTAAAAGTTCAGATTTTCCATATGTGCCAAAACAAGCATGTTGCCTTATGAAGCGATGGACCTCATTTCATGGTGCCTTATGCAGTACTAGTGGAAAAAATTGTGCTAGCGTACTCTGAGACCAACCTCAGGACTTCTAAAATACTTTTCCATTTTTAAGCACCTGTAATTGCTAAAGGCCCCTGTTGCCCTCTGGGGACCCCCACAGACTGGTAAGAGGGGAGAAGAAGCATGCCTGTGACTGTCACAGAATAAGACGGACTCTGGTCCAATGTCCAGGGGAGTTTAAAGTGGGCCAGTAGAGGGGATTTCAGGCAGTAACAAGAGTGCCGACCACACATAGCCAGACAGCGAATGAGAAAGCACCAGAGGTGAACCAGGCTGCATGCACGCTGTGGGCGCCGTGTCTGAAGTCGCTTGTCATGGCCATTGATCCTAGACGATGCAGCCAGGGTGACCAGAAAGCCCGCAGAGAAAGGACCCTCCCTGTATGACTCTCTGGTGTTGCTGAGCCATACCTTCGAGCCCATCACAGCCCTCATAATCACTTTCCCAAAGGTTTTCTCATTTAATTGTGCCTCGTCCTGTGCTGCTCGCTCATCGGTTTGGTTCAGGTGGGTCTGAGTCAGGTTTCCTGGTGGGCAAAGCTGCACTCTGCTCCCTTCGTCCTCGGCAGAGCGAAGCATGCGGCTGAGAGTGTAATTAAGCAAGCTCTCATTTCTCTTGATTGGCTGGCTGATTAGAACGGAAGTAAACAGTGCAGGTGATTATTTTGTCCGTTGGTAAGAAGAGTGGAAGACACTCGTTTTGTAACTGTTGCCAGATGTGTCTGAGAAGTTATGGCTGCTTCCCATCCTTGGACCTGCGTTAGACAGTCTGTAAAATGTGACGAACGAACGTGGGCCAAACTAGCATTGCACCTGAAGGTCCAGGAGTGGCGCGGCCTGGAATCCCTACCCGCTCTTCGCAAGGTGTGGGTAGCATCCCACCGAGAAGTGATGCACAGGGTTCTGTGCTTGGAATTTTGATGCCTGGGAAGAGCCAACATGAGTTATACTTCTTTCCCTGCATTTTAATTCTTAAAAAATAATAGTGAGAGCATCTTGAGAAATGTTTTATATTTTACTTTTGGTTCCCAAATTACGCACCGCCTGGATTTGTGTACCCCTCGATAATGAGGCAACATCAGAGGCTGAGAGATAACAATAACTCCCGAACAGGGTGAGAAAGTCGTTTATCTTTCTGGTTCCACTCTGCTGGCAAGCATCGGAAAATCACTAACATTCCTATTTGAATAAATATTTTGGTAAGATATGCTCATTTGAATTTTACCCTCAATAACTTAGATTGTGATGGGAAGAAAGAGATGAAATAGTTTTTATTAAGAATTTCAAATGCATTTCCGAAAGTGCTGTTCATATTAGAACCTTTTTTTCTGGTTGATATTTTTCCTTTTTTCTGAACAGGTTTGACTCAAGCCGTTAAAGGCATGCTGCTCAATAGGGCTGTGTGTATGGGGGTGACAACAGAAAGAGAGAAGAATCTCCCTTACCCTATGTGGGTTACCTGCTCTCTGCAGGCGCTGCCGGTGAAGTGATAGGGTTTGCTACCCCAAGGCCTTTTCACTTCCTCTTTTGGAATTTGAAAAGTAGATACGAGGGTATCTAAATGCAATTGAATTCTATGCCCCCTTGATACCAAATGCCTAACTGGTCCAATTAAGGCTTTGAAGAGGCTGCTAATGGTAATACATTGTGATGGCCCATCTGGAAGATCAGAAAGAACAGCTAAGTTGGAGTTAAAAGTTCCCTCCAGATTGTCAACAGTGTTTAACCTAATAGCAAAAAAAAAAAAAAAAAAAGGTGGGGGGGAGTGACATGTTGGCAGAAATTAACAAATAGTCAGTGAGGGCCTCCTGGAATTGTTCCCATTTGCTGTGGGGAATATAGAACTAAACGAGACAGGATCCCTGGCTTGGGGAAACTCACAGGAAATTTGATGAGATTACTTACAAACAATACAAGGTAAAAAACATGTGGTCTCAGAGTAAGTCAAGCTCAGCTGGACTGCAGATATATCAGACAGTGATCTCGGGCATGCTGTACTCAGCTTGAGAAGGCAACAATTTAAAATGTCCGTACACGTAATTATTGTTATTGAATTGATATGCTGTCTTTTCTTTTGCTCTCAGGTATCTCTTGCCCAGCTTGTATTTTGCAGGTTTCCACATCCCGCTCACATTTTTATGGCCTGTGTATACACTGTCTGAACTCTCCATGACCTCTCTCCAGCACAGAAAGTGTTCCAAATATCAGCTCCCATGAGCTGCATAGTCTGCCTCCTTTAGCGCAGGCCAAGGTCCCAGCGCGCTTTGTCACGCAGCGTCACACTGTAGCACGGTTAGGCTAGGGGCGGCTGCAGCCTTTGCTTCACTTTCTTTAATACACGAGTTCTCATTAAGCCCTATCTCCCAAGGGAATTGGAAAAATTGAAGTTCGGAATCCCTGCGCAGGATTAACTTTGATTTTTGTTAAAATTTAGCCAGTTTGTTTTGACCAACCATTTTAACCAATTGCATTTTTCTTAGATCCCTATGATATCATCATATATATCCGTGACTCTTTCAGCCTTTAGGTAACCAATATAAAACATCTTTAGAATATCCATGCAGTTTTTTTAACAATATCTCATTCTGTACTGCTTGGAAATATTGAGAAATTAGATTTATTCACTCTGCTTGCTAGAGGAAAAATGTTGCATATTGCAAAAAAGACCATTTATCCTTTTTTTACCATACCAATCTGATAGCCTCAACCCCAAATCCCAAATGATCTTTCATCACTCCCTTTAATTTTTCCTCAGTGGCTAAAGCTACGGCTTCTTTGATTTGAGTTTGGTTCCTAAAGAGTTTGCCTTATCAGAGGTCAGATGTTATTTGGTGCAGAAATAATCAGCTTAAATATCCAGTGTTGTAGTTTAACACATTTCTGAAAAGGAGCAATAAAAAATACTGACTCCCCGACTGTGCCTTCCGAAATGACTTATGTTGCTTTATGCTAATACTTGCAGGCCGCTTCAAGCTGGAATAACATGAAAAATTGTGGTCTGCAAAGCATTTCCTTCGATGTGACTCCATACCAGATCGGCGGGGGGGTGCACACAACCTTGGCTGGGCCTGGTTCTCCCAGTTCAGAACTCCTCCTCCAGTTCGACTGAGGACAGCTTCCTGTACATAGCTGTCATCTTTCACTTTGTGTAAGACTCTCCCACAAAGGACAGCTGCTGGTCTCAAAAGACCCAGAGTCATTGCCCCTCTTTTAGGTAACACCTGGTTACTGGTTTGTTTGGGTAGAGTTACATCATCATCATCATCATCATTATTCTGAGCACTATAAAACTTAAGAGAAGGAATGGCGTATCGACTGTAAAAGTTGCACTATTAAAAACCTCTAAAATACTCTGTAATATTAAAATATCAGACTACAACTTCCTCTCTGATAATACCATAATCACCTCCTTATCATAAAACACTAAAATTACTACCAAAGTCAAAAATATTCTTTAGTGAGCTTTAGCATATTGATGGTGTAATCAGTGAAAACATATGCACTATATGCTTACTTGCATTATTTAAAATCCCCCTAAGGAGCCCACGAGGTTGGTGCCGCACTCCAGGCTAGGTGCTCAGGCTCTGAGGGCAGAGGACCTGATTCAAACCCTGGCTCCACCTCTTACCTCCTGTGTTAAATTGGTGAAATGTCTTAACCTCTCCAAGCCTCAGTTTTTGCAGCTGTTAAATGCAGGTAATGGTAACATATCTTATGGAATTATTATAAGAATTATCATAAGCCCTGGCTGGTGTGGCTCAATAGGTGTGGCCTGAGAACCAAAGGGTCATGGGTTTGATTCCCAATCAGGGCACAGGCCTGAGTTGCGGGCCAGGTCCCCAGTAGGGGACCCATGAGAAGCAACCACACATTGATATTCCTCTCCCTCTCTTTCTCCTTTCCTTCCCTTTTTAAAAAATAGATAATAAATAAAATAAAAAATTAGCACAATAGCTATAAAGTATTTCCCAAAGCGCCTGGAAAGTGGTAACAAAAAGCTGACATTTAATGCATACTTGCCATGTGCTAGCCACCATCCTACGAGCTTTATGTGCAACATTAATTTAATCCTCACAAGGACTGTTATCATCTCCAGTTTTCATATTAGCAAAATTGAGGTTACTGAGGTGCAGTAACTCCTTCCAGGATAAACAACTCATTGGGAAGTATATAGCAATAGCAGAACTTGAATCTAGAAATTTATGCACCTGGCTCATATTAAGTAATCAATAAGCATTCATTTTTGTGTGTGGTGGTTGTTGATGCTGTTAGCAATTCGAATATAAAAGTAGAAACCCTTGCCTAACATAATGAGAAAAAAGATGATTCAATGATTGTTGCACCAGACTAAATTTATGGACACAATCTAGTGAGCATGGCTATTAGTATAATTAAGCCACTTACTGAGCATTTAAACAATGCTAGATAATACCTCTGGCTTGTTTCTTCTAGAAACAGCTCTGTGCCATCACTGTCTCTATGGCTCCTGTCTTACTGGGCAAGAAACCAAGAGCAAGCCTTAGGAAGTGGGTCAGTCCTACATTCCTTACCTGCACTGTGCTTCTCTTGAAAAGCACACACTCGAGAGAGGGAGTTATTGGATGAATGAAATAATCGCACAGAAATGTTTAATTCATCATCATCGTGCTGTCCTAAAGGACAATCTGTGATGACGAAAGTTGTCTACATTTGTGCTGAGCCCCCCAGGGGCCACTAGACACATGTGGCTATTGGCTACTTACTACGTGGCTACCACGTCGGAAAAACTGATTTTTTTAACTTTATTTCATTGTAATTATCTATCATTGCTCTAACTTTTATTCTTTTTCTTTCCATAAGGGGCGACGTTAAATAATAAATTCCATTCCTTCAGTCCCCCGTCTGGGTGGAGGGGATTTTGGCTGGGCGCGCTGATGCCACGCAGCCATCAACACCGCTGTTGACAAGCTGTCAACAGCGTTGTGGGATCATCTGCCAGTTGTATGCAATTTCTCGAGGACAGTGTTTCTAGTAACAAGGAACAAAGCATATGCCTTGGAACTTTGCAGATAGGCAATATTTTCCTGCTTCTTCATTTGCAAAAACCCCCAGCCCAGACAGGAGCTGAGGGAGTATGAAAGGACGAAGCTGGAAGAGTTGAAGGAAAGAAATAAGATGGCATCCGCACCCAGAGATCAGTTTCGTTTCTCAATAAGGTTTCTTTAGAAGTGGTAGCCATGCAACCCAGCAGATGAGGCTGTGAGGACTCCTTCCGTTTGGCAGAGACACTGGGTGCTACATTGCAAAACAGGATTTAGTGCTGACAGACAGCTTGGGGGAGGGAGGGGAAGGGGCCTCCTCTGTTCTTGGTGCCTGGGCCCAGGAGGACCAGGTCTCATGCCCTCCTCATATACCCGGTGTTGGCATAAATTTCTTGGTCATCACTCAGACAGGATGGCACATTCTACAAAGTTTTCTCATTTCAGAACCATGTCATACCAGAGCACCATTACAAAGCAGCTGGCCAACTCCATCACTTCGCATGCCGTGGAGTTCTATGTCACGGAGTCCACTGAATGGAAGTAGATCGTTCTGGCCTCAGAATCTTAAAGATTTGCCTTTGTCACACAATATCACCTTTATAGATGTTTGCTTTTCTTTTGCTCTGTGGTAACTGACTTTTGGGAACTCTACCTTCCTGTTGTGTCTTAAAATAGATGCCTGATTAGGGAGGAAATAGGTCGGTGATGCATTATCAATAACAAGGCCCACGTAGCCACACGGTCAGAATGGAAAGATGGATGATGAGCAATAGTGAGGAAGGTCATCTTCTGTTCCTCTGTCTCAGCTGCTAGAGCATTGTGAAAACAAACACGCACAAAAAAAACAGCAACAAGAACCCCTCCCCTAGGAGTCAGAAGACCAGGGTTGTTCGGCCTTGACACTGATGTCTAGGTTAGTTACTTAACCCCCCTTCCCATGTCTGTATTTGCAAAGAAGAAATGATAACATTTTCTACCTCATCTCAGTGCTGTTTGAACATCAAATAAAGCAATGTTTGTGAAAATACTTTGAGAACTATGTTGATTTGAAAACACTGTGATCTGTTTACAGATATCAATTTTCAGCTGTCTGCGTTGTAGAAGGGTGACGGGTGCTTGTTAAAAAGTTTATTTTTCTTTTTCATTTTTTTTCATGGGCAAAAGTGGACAACCCCAGAGAAGGAGTGTGTGTGGGGGAAGGCACAGACACGCTTTGCATTACATTTATTTGTGGAATATGATAAACTTTCCTGGGTCAGAAAGAGAGAGTGAACTATCAAATTCATTATAGAATGAATTCCAGGGACAACTTTATTCCATAAGTAATAAAGTCATCCTAATTAAATTTGGAAATTGTTAAACTTTCCATAAACCAGGATGGTTTATATATATTTTATCCATCAACATGAAGCGCTTATATCAAACTTAAATGCGTTTAGCCTGTAACTTAACTTACACCATCCATACTAACATGATTTTACGTAATGTTAAGTAAAATCCATATGTTCTGTTGGAAGAACAGCCTTGCAAAGGAAAGAAGATCTGTAATGGAGTGCCCTGATTGTTCAGGGCGTGTGCGGCTCTTGGACTTAGCTCCTCCAATCTGGGAAGACAGGATGCTGAGTTCTTGTGCATGTACATGGTACAACCGTCGTGAGTTTTCCTGGCGAAAAAAGTCTATGCGTGCACCAGTAATAATAATGTGAAGGAAGAAACGATTGTGAAACCAAAGGACCGAGTTTGCTGTTTGTTATTTTTCAAAATAATGACTGTGGGTTCTCTCCCCACAGAAAAGATACTATTTATTTTTTAATGATGAGCTGTTTCCCGGAGAAACAAAGTGGCATTCTGTCGACACCATATGGTGGCGGAAAAACAGATTCCACCGTGTTCCATTTGTTAGACTGTCTTCTGCATTTCTGTATCCATAATTTATGTGGGGGCCTCTGTGATTGCCAAAATATTCAAATGGATTTCTCTTAGCAGGGCAGCCTGCATGAGGGGAGAAAGGTTTTCAAAACAGCAGGACCTGAACAGTCTCCTGCTGCTCAGAGAAGAGAACATTTCCAACTTCTGTCCTTCTGGCAGTGTTCATTGTAATACTAATTTACATCCTTGGTTTAGGGACTGTGTTTGCATTCAGAAAAAGCAGCTTATGTTCTTTTATGCTAATACAATCATGCTTGAATTATAACCCACGCCCTGAAAGTCATATCACTCCTTCTGCCTCAGTGTGAGTGAAGAGCCTGGCCTTTAAGACATCAGTAGAAGCTGATACATAGCAATGGCTGAACCGTAGCATTTTGAACACATTGTTCCTGCAGATTTTGGTTTCCAAAAAGACATCTGAAGTGGTTATAGATACATGAAAAAGAGTCGTGGAAGGTTTCTTTTGCTGTCTAAGCATATGATTGCTATCTACGTATTCAGGGGTTATTCCAGTGGAAGTTCAAGTGGTGTTCCGTGGTGTATAAATAGAAACATGTCCAATACGTGATACAGAATATAAAGAAGGGGTTTGAAGAGTCAGACTAATTGATGTTTTGGAAAAATGGAATGTCTGACAAAAGTTACATGTTCCTGTGCATACCCAGGTAACAAGAATCTAAGCCATGAGCCTTCTGTTGCAAATATATGTTTGCTTGCTTGTTTTTATTCCAGAGAACCTCATACCTCCTTTCACTAAGCTTAGCCATTGCAGGTTTCATAGTAGTGCATCCAGGGAGGCAATTTTATATAGAAAAATAAAACAGATGCAGGATATACTGTTCAATTACAGATGAACGGGATAGCTCAAATGCAATAATAGCACTAGAAAATTCTGTTCCTCAACTTGTAGTAGAATGGATAAAAGCTTAGGCTACCAAAAATAGATAGAACGTTGTTTTCTATTTGTAAGTATAAATAGAAAGGTAAGGCTTTGGATTTTAAGGGGCGGAACTAAAGGCCCAGAGACCTTAGTTGATTCCCACTTCTTCAAAACCAATTTGGATAGACTCCTAGAAATCTCCGCTATTTTTCGGGATGGAAGGGCGGGACCATAGCTGACTTCTCTTCTCTGAGGCTTATTCTTGTCAGGAAGAATTCCAACGAGCCCAAGGTATTGGTTGTGTGGTCAGAACTGCCCTAGAAACCTGCTCTTCCATTAGAGAGCCTTCCCATGACCGCTTAGAAGACTGTGAACCAGAGGGAACCCTCTCACTAGAGTCCCCGAAGACTGAAAGGTCATGCAGGCGAGAGAAGTGAGGACCCCGCCCTTATTTCTGTAGGCAAAATGGGAAAGCCTTTGCCTGGGGATGGGTTGTAAAGTCAGAGGCTGAGGTGAGGGCAGTCCCACTGGTTGGCCACGTGACTCACGGCAGGCTGACACTTTGACCCTGCCCTATCCTGGCTGGAGTGGCTAAGGCAACATGGACTCATTTCTCCAAACTCCGAAATACTTCATTGGTGCAATTTTGAAACCTGACAATTAGGGCGTTTTTAAGAGGATCAATTCTCCCAGGAAAGCTTTCAGAAAGGAAGGATTTAACTTCAGTTCCACCCAATTGTTAGAATTCAAATCTCACACTTTTCTCCTTTTCAATTAAAAAGTTATACATTCAATTAGACTACATCTGTGAACTTGCTTTAGCAGTAATTAAGATGAACATTATGATATGGGTAATAAAAAGTAATAGTTTTCTTCATTCTCTTGGGTTTTTTGCAATACATTTTCTCGATGGGAATCAAATTATTTTATTGCACAGAAGTGATTCCTCTCTATTCAATAGGGTGAAATGGTGCACGAGCTCTTGCTGGTACAAGTCAGAATCATTAGGCAAGAAGTTTAGTAAATAAAGTTATTGGGTGGCTGGTTTTTCACAAAAGATTTGGAACTGTGTTAAATTAATAGGAAATAGGTCTAGAGTTTTCTCTCGGTAACCTACCCTCAGTGGAGAACGGAAACGAAATGGCCTCATTCAAGGACATCCATTTTGATACTCATAAATATTTTACAAGGATGGAATAAATTGCTTATTTTCAAGCAGGTGCTATTGTAAACATTATTTTGATTTTCTTTTGCTTCAGGACCCTTAAACAAAATAACAATATATCATGAATATAGTCCATAGACCTTAGGTTATGTCTGTGTTTTCCACGGTTGGCTTAGGTAGAGAGAAACTTATACTTAGGTTTCCTTTGCCATATTCCTAGCGTCTTCCCATAAGGAAAGTCATGCCTTTAAAAGGATCTGAATTTCATTCCTCATTCTTCAAAATATCAACTAAAATGACACCATTTCCTTCAAGATAAGGACAGTAGATTGAAATGTACTCTGTCAACTTATACGACAGATGAAATCCACCTCCCATCCACACATTTGAATTCTCCCAATATTTTGTGGGTGACTTCAATCTGGAAAATAGCAGGAATATTATATGAGGGAAAATATTTTCTTCTTTATTTTTTTATTTGTACCTCATCTTTCTTTCAGATCGTAGGCTTTGTCTAAGTAGTGTGTATGTTATGGAAGTTTGAGATGGACAAACTTGCTTCATCAAAGAAAGAAATGATGTCAGAGAAGATGGTGTCACTATCCCATCAACTCTTCACTTCTGATTGTATCTCTAGAGGGGAAAGACGCTGAGGTGAGCCATCCGAACTCTGCTCCTCTGTTTCTCAGAGACCACGAATGGACGAGGCATCTACGAATGAGCGAAGCAGCAAGCTGACATCAGTGCCCACCTGGGGCTGGGATCAGGGATCAGTGAGTGGCTGAGGACAGAATTCACTCCACGAAGAATATTAAGGTGTTGTGGAGATAAAGACTACAACATTTTCTTCCCATGGTCAGATAGTCAGTAAGTAATTGTGATACACCATGACATGAACCAATTTCTATGAATATAAAAATCTTGGAAAAGGTGAAGTGCCTATTTCAAGGGGAGACTGTCCCCTTCAGAAGCCAAATGACTGGAAGCTGACAGAGTTGTCAACAGAAAACAATGGCAAACCCAAGAAAAGCATCCTGGGCATGCATGCGATCCTTGTTCTCTCCTAGCATCCTCTTTGAAGAGGATGTGTCCCTGATCAAACCAGGGAGCTCCCTGACCCTAGAAGAACCAATAATAAACCAGGCTGGTCCAGTCAGATTCTTCCTACTGAAAATTTGCATGAGGAGACACAGAAAATATGCAAGTGTGTGCCTGGGTCAAGATAGTCATGACAGCAGAAGAGAGGTTCCGAAATGCCACTGCCACTGCTGGGCTTTCTTCCGTGGCTGTGCAGTAGGCCACGTGCGGTGGGATGCACTCTAGGCCCTGGCTCTACCTGCTCTCTAAGCCCTTTGCCGTGTGACTTTGTAGTTCCTCCTACTGAAAGAACAGGTGCCCTTCCCTCCCCTTGATGTGGCGTTTGGTCATTGGACTTGCTCTGCCCAGGAGAATGAGGTAGGTCTGACATTGTGCCTCTTCTGAGCCTACCTTTAAGTGAACCTGAGTATACCCACTGACTCTCTTGTGCCTTCGCTGTGATATCGAGGAAACTCAGAAGCCAAGTAAACAATCAGAAGTTTCTTTGGGAGCATGGAATTAGAATAACAGAAAGTTTACTGCAGGATTTAAGTGTTTAAATCAAGAATGAGGGCGAAGGGTCTGCATATTGGGAGATGAACTCTAATGTGGCTATTAAGCACACACACTTTAAAAAAATTTATGAAAGTGTAGTTTGAATACAATGTTGTATTAGTTTTAGGTATTCAGCTTAGTGATTCGACACTTATATACCTACAATCTGATCACCATGTTAAGTTTATTACCCGTATATCACAGTGAAAAATTATTACCATATTATTGGCTATATTCCCTGTGTTGCACACTACATCAAGTCACTGTGGCTTATTTATTTTAGGACTAGAAGCAGGATATACCATCTCAATAATACTCATAATGGGGCCTGACGTGCCTGAATCCCTGGGAGAGGTCCCTGCACATCGGATGGCACTAATGCCCACACGTGTCTCTGTGACACTTACCTTCCTTCCTTAATGTTCTTCAGCCACGTGGATGGCTTGGATTTAATGTCCTTCTGCTTTGAAATCATCTTCTCCTTAGCATGGCCCGCACATTTCTCTGCTGATTGAAGATATGTGTTGATGGAATTTCATACTCAAGAGGATACAGTTTCTCTTTTGAAAACGTCTTCAGGCGGCGTGCTTCCATTGATCCCTGGAAGAGAATAGGATGAACTTATGATCGATTTTTGTATAAATAACATTTGTTGTTCAACTTCTTTGAAGAGAACCATTTTACCTAATATTTCTGGCAAAACATGGGGACGTTATTTTATCTTGTAAGTAACTTAATAGCTTGCTTTTTTTCTTTCCCCTTCATGGCATTCTGAGTGTGATAATTGAGTTGCAAGTGTTATTATGTAGAGGATTTCTGACCTTCTCCTTCGGGGCTGAGATGGCACACTGAGAGCAGGAGGCATGGGGCCAGTGATCTGTTCCCGGCAGAGCTAATTGATAAGGAACATATTTTATGAATGAAGTTACAAAATAAAAACTGAGACTAATGAAATACCCCAATGACTCCAACGTGATTAAGGAAAGCATTCCATACAATACTTCTAATTAGACACTGAAGCTGAGAATTCACAATTGACTCCTATTCTCCAGTGGGGCTGACCCCTTGTTGAATATGACAGCAGCTGAGAATATTTATAACTGAGGGTAATAAAACCTTTCTTTTAAGGTGACAATGGGCCATTTAAGTGAGCCTGGCCTGGGTCCTAGGCAATTATAACCACAGAGTCGCTGTTTTTTAAAAAGATTCCTTGAGTCAAGTTCAATAGATGTTTTTAAAAATAATTTTTACAAGATAATTCTTTTCAGCTTTTAAAAAATGATTAAAAATAAGGCCACAGCCCTTTTAAAAATGTGTTTACCATTTTTCTCTCATTAGTCTTTTCTTCAGCTCTTTAATCCAGGCTAATTGTTTTTCCTTGAATCATATTTCTATATAACTAATACTCGAAACTTGCATCCATTTTTACATTGAACGATGCCTGCATCTTGCATCTGAGTTCTCTTTCAAAAGATTCCTTTACATACCCTCACTGGGATCTTATAATTTCTCAAAGTCCTGGTAAAACCATCATTGAGAGAAGGAAAAGAATAGATTATGGTCAATAGGTTATTTGTTAATTTGAGTATCTAGTGTGTGTTCCAGGCATAATGGGAAAGCAAAGGAGAATTTGACCAGGTAACTGTGATCTAGAATATCACAGTCTGTTCTCAGAAAAGAAACATACAAACAAGACAGGGAAACTAACAGCATATGACAATGTAATTATGGGCGGAAATGTGCACCAGATTTTATTCCGTGGGGGTCTGGATGAGGGGGGATGAGCAAGGCCTGAAGCACTAGAGAAGGTATCTGAAAAAGAGGGGAAACTCAGAGAGCATGTAAAAAAGCCCCGAATCTGGACAAAGTGGAGTGGGGAGCAGTGAGCCACAGGTGCAGGGACAGTGCCAGAGAGCGAATCACATGGGCGTTTATGACGAAGGGAGAGTGGTGTTCCTGTTGTTTACGGTTTGTCTCTGTCACTGGATTTCATGAAAACCAAGCCAAGATCATATGTAATTATTTCACTTGCAATAAATCAGGGCCATTTTGCTAGGTTATGAATAAGTAAAGAGGGCAAGATGACATGGTTTAAAATCACTTTTAATCCTTTATTTTAAAAATCTTTCCTACAGAGTAACAAGACTTTGGAGCAGACAGATCATGGGGGTTCTCTACTTAGTGATTACTCCAAATGCAGAAACTTAGTCTGAACAACTAGTAGTGGGCATGGGGTCAATGACCTCCCCAATAAGTTATGAAATATTTTGTTCAATATACATGTTTTTACATAGAGGAGTTTTGTAGCTCAAGTTCATTTACAAGGCACTCAAAACTCTTACAATGCTTAAAAACCTGTGGTCTGGCTCTGGCTGGTATGGCCCAGCCAGACTTTGGGGTGGTGTTCCCAAACTGAAAGGTCACTGGTTCAATCCCCAGTCCAGGCACACGCCTCCATTGCGGGTTCAGGCCCCATTTGGGGCACTGACAGAAGGCAGCCAATCGATGTGATCTGTAGCATCTTTGCCTGGTGGTGTATAGCCTCACAAAAGTGACAGGGAGCTCACCACCCATCAATGCACGTGGCTCAAATCTCAGCAGCTCTAACCCTGCCTAAGTTACATTGTGCGAAAGCCTCTCAATCAGAGGTCCTAGGCTGGCCCTAACTTGGGTGAAGAGCTGTGTCCAGGAAAGTTGATCTGTGTAGGAGCCAATCTGGTATGCAATGCTCAGGTTGCATACATTTTCTGGGTTTTGATACCTAATGTATTGTCCTCTGTCTATGGAATGTGAAGATTGAGATTTTTTAAAATTTAAAACACTTTTATTTTTCAATTACTTTTGACATAAAGTATTATATTAGTTCCAGGTGTATACCCCAGTGATTAGACATTATATAACTTACTAAAAGATAATCCCAATACATGTCGCACCCATCTAATACCACACATAGTTATTAGAATATTATTGATTGTATTTCCTGTGCTATACCTTACATACCATTAACTATTCTATAACTACTACTTTGTACTTCTTAACCTCTTCACCTTTTCGACTTACCCCTCTAACACCTCCTACAACTATCAGTTTGTTCTCTGTATCTGTGAGTCCGTTTCCGTTCTGCTTCTTCAATTATTCTGGTCTTTATACTGAATTGTTGATAGATACGTATTTGTTGCCATTTTATTGTTCATAGTTTTTCTTCTTCTTCAGGACACTTTAATATTTCATGTAATACCAGTTTGGTAGTGATGAACTCCTTCAGCTTTTTCTTGTCTGGGAAGCTCTTTATCTTTCATTTGATTCTAAATGATGGCTTTGCTGGGTAGAGGAATCTTGGTTGTAGTCCTTGCTTTTCTTCACTTTGAACATTTCTTGCCAATCCCTTCTAGCCTGCAAAGTCTCTATTGAGAAATCATCTGACAGTCTTATGAGAGCTACCTTGTAGGTAACTAACTGCTTTTCTCTTGCTGCTTTTAAGATTCTCTCTTTGTCTTTAAATTTTTGCATTTTAAGTATGATGTGTCCTGGTCGGGGCCTTTTTGGGTTCATCTTCTTTGGGAATCTCTGCATTTCCTGGGTTGGTACATGTAGTTCCTTCACCAGTTTAGGGAAGTTTTCTGCCATTATTTTTTCAAATAGGTTTTCGATGTCTTGCTCTCTCTCTTCTCCTTAGGGCACCCCCATTAATTTGGTACACTTTTTTACTCCTTTATGACATAAAATTAAAGTAAAAAATAAGACCTTAGGAGATCATCTGACTTAGCTCACAGAGCTCGGGATACATGTAGAGCAGCACTGGAATGGTGATTAACAAACAGACTGATTCCCATGGTTCCTCCTGGCTTTGTGAGCAGATTTGGGAGGCATTTTTATTTTGGGTTCATGAGCTTCCTCCCTAATGAGTAGAAGCTGTTTAAAATAACATACTGATTTAGAGTTTTCTCTGACTTCTTTTAACATGGCGTATATATTAGAATTCCCTTTCCACTCACATGTTTTTCAGAAGTGGTGCCAATAATGTGGGGAACAATAAATTATTCAAAGTGGGGGAGCCATATAACAAACAGGAAGCCAGCAGTTTATTAAAGATAGATGCACACAAATGTGCATTTGCCAGCAACTTCGACAACAAGTCAGAAATGATGTATGACCTTTCTCACATGCCTGCAACATTTAATATCTTTGAAAGACATTAAAGATGTCAAATGTTTAGACCACAATCTGAGAAGCAGTGAAAATATAGTAGCAGTGTTTACAAACAGGCTTAGAGCTTGGTTGCAATTACCTATGCCTGTCTTTTCCTAAAGGGTAAACATCTTTCACAGAGTTATTTGCTAGCATACTTTGCTTTGCAAAATAATTCTGATCCTGAGGTGGTATTTGTTAATCCAATCCCACTTTACCATAAACTAGAATTATCATTTCAGAAGCAGTTATACTTCATTTATGTTCAATTTCTGATCTTTCCGGCTCCCATATTTCTCATTTGTTTATCCCCCTCCCCCAGCCCTGTGTTTAATACTGAATGATTCATAAGGCAACTACTTTAAAGCTTTGAAGAAATTGTTTCTTTTTATGTTGATAATAGTGAATACTTTTTGGAAGTAAAATATCATTTTACTAATGATTTTGCTTTATCAGTTGGATTTTGGTTTATCTTTATTTTTTTAAATTAGTTTTATTATGAAATATAAAATAAACATATAGAATAATAGCAAATAGTAGAGTGAACACATATTCCCATTACCCAACCTCAACAATTATACTCAGGACCACTCCTGTTTTCACTATCCCTTGTATTGCTTTATTTTAATTTAAAGCAAATATTAAACATCATATCATTTAATCCATAAATATCTTAGGAATTCTAGAAGATAATGACATTTTAAAATATATCTGAATTACCATAATTACACATGAGAACAATTAAGATTTTAATATCATCAAATCTCATCACTGCTTAAAATTTCCCGATTGTTTTGTCATTTATTTTAGCAGTTTGTTTGAATTGGGATCTATATAAGATCCTTTTACTGTAATTGCCTGATGTGTCTCTTAAGACTTTTTAGCAGTTCTTCCCCTGTCTTTCTCTTATTTGTCCCTGCATTTTATCTGCGAGGAAAACAAACCCGATGTTTGGCTGCTCTTTTTTACTTTTGTGTAATTTATATTTGTTACAGAGTGTGTAATTATTGCCCACAGAAGGACTGGTCCAATACAAACCGCTATACTATTCACAGAGCATAACTTTGTTTCTTTTAAACTCATGGCAGTCAGCCTGTTGTCCCCCCAACTCTACTAATCCTGCTCTCATCGGGGTCATTGATACTCTCCACATTGACAAGTTCAATGGTAACCTTCCATCCCTTTGTTACTTGATCCACGTAGAGTGTTTGACCTTGGTCTTTCTCTCTCTTGACTTCATTTGGTGTCAGGACACAACACTCTTAATCTGCTCCTATTTCACTGACTGCTACTGTGTTCCTTTCTTTACCAAACTCGTATTCTTTCCACAACATTTTGGTGGGAACCAGGGGTTTAGACTGGTACATCCTGGTTTTCTATCCGTGGGCATTTCCAAGTTGACCTCATTTAGTACCATGATTTTAAATACTATGTAACATTGTCTTTGTCTCTGACTAGATCTCTTCCCTAATCAGAATCATAAATATTACCGCCTTCTGAAATTGCCCATTGGAGGTGTTTAAGCATCTCAAACGTATCCTGTCCAAATCTTAACTCTTGGTCTTTTCCCAAAAGACCATGTTCCTGACCTTCTATCACTGAAATATTCTCTCCTCAATAAAAAGTAATTTTATTCCTATTGTTGCTTAGTCCTCATATCACAGAATAATTTGTACTTACTATTTTATTTTTAATTCAAATTCCACATTATGTGCACCTCAAATTGTCTCCGCTTTATCTGCAAAATATGTTCAGAATCTGACTACTCTGCAACACTGCCTTCCTTCCGACCTAATTCAAGACATTCTCAGCTTCCCCATGGTTTATTATGAGTATTTACCTCTCTTCATTCCTTGTTCTCTTATAGTCTGTTAGCCACATGGTGGCCACAGTAATGTTTTAAAAATCTAATAAAGATCAAGTTACTGCTTTACTCAAGCCCTCCCATTGGCTAGCTTCTCCATCTCCCCCAGAATGAACTCCAACATCCTTCCATTGCCTACCAGTCCCCTTGTGATTTTGTGTCCCTGAAAATTTTCTGCTATCTCATGTGAACTTGTCTACACCACAGTCCTGTGCTGCGGTGACTCCAATCTCCTTGCTGGCCTTTGTTGTGTCGTTCATCTGATTTGAACACTTGTTTGCTGACATTGGAGTGTTTGCTTCCTCGTTCATTTAGGTTTCTGCTTAAATGCCACTCTATTAGAGAGGACTTCCCTGTGATTCCTATTTAAAAACGCACCACCACATTCATCATTCTTCATTCCCTTACCTTGTTTTATAAAGTTTTGTGACACTGATCCTGGAAATGATTTCTTGGATATGACCTCAAAAGCACCAGCAACAAAAGCAAAAATAGACAAACAAGTGAGATTACATCAAACAAAAAACCTTCTGCACACAAAAAGAAACAATCAACAGAGTGAAAAGAAAAACCTGTAGAATAAGGAGAATGTTTCCAAGTCATATACCTGATAAATGCCTAATATCCAAAATATATAAGGAAGTTCTACAACTCAATGGCAAACAAGCAAACAGATAATTCACTTGAAAAATGGCTAATAGCCTTGAACAGATATTTCTCCAAATAAGACTTATAAGTGGTTAACAGATATATATGAAAAGATGTTCAATATTCCTAATAATCAAGGAACTGCAAATTAAAACCACAATAAGAAGTCGTCTTACATCTGAGGATGGCTATAGCAAAACAATAAAAAATAGTGTTGAGAATGTAGAGAAATAGGAACCCTTGAGTGCTGTTGGTGGGAATGTAAATTGTGAAGTCACCATGAAAGACAGTAAGGGGTCCTCGAAAAGAAATAAAGAAAGAAAGAACCACCATATGATCGAGCAATCTCCCTTATGGGTACACACCTAAAAGAACTAGAATCAAGATCTGAAAGAGCTGTCTTCCAAGTTCGTTGCAGCATTATTCACAATAGCCAAGATGTGAAGCGACTTAATACTCATTGACAGGTGAATGGATTGAAAATGGGGTCTATATGTGTAACGCAATGAAATATTATTCAGCCTTAAAAAGAAAGAAATTCTGCCATATGTGACGACACAGATGAACCTGGAGGACAGATATTGTGCTGAGATAAACCAATCACACACAGAAGAACTAATAATGCCTTTGATTAGTGGTGTGTGAGATATATACAAGTGGTCACACTCCTAGCAGCAGACAGGAGGATGGTGTTCCCAGGGGCTGGAGAAAGGCAGAAATGGTGAGTTACTGTTCATGGGCATGAAGTTTCAGTTATGTAAGATGAGTAAGTTCTAGAGATGTGCTGTACAACATCGTGTCTAAACTCAACAACAATTTTTTTTAAGGTCTTGAGATGACATGATGCTGGTTTAGTGTCTCAAAAAGGTGTTAGTTTAACATAGATGTGGTGGGCTATTATGAATCTCAACTTAAAATTCTAATGATCAAACATTTTCTCAAAAGTAGATGAAGAGGAATACATTATCATGAACTACTATTTATTCAGCATCTCTTATGTCTTGGATTCTGTTCTATGTCAGATCTTTTGCAAAACTTATATTGCCCCTTCTGGGTAGGTTTTTAAAATGTTTATTTTGTACTTAAGGAATTAGAAGCTCAGGGGAATAAATAAATTCACATGTTTGTTTGTTTGTTTCATTTTTTTATCTCCTGTTTCCAAAGCCATGGTTTGTTTCATTATACTATGTTTCATAAAATTTCAAAACATGGCAAAATTGAGGAACAGCAGAAAGAACAGAAATGGACCCTGCCTGGGACAGAACAAATATTTTAAGGCACAGTTATTGCAGGTATTTTGGGTGTTCTCCAGCTAAATAATATTTAATGTAAATATTTTCTGTGCTAACAAGGATGAGAATTAATTGCTTTGGTGGCTTTTCACACCATGTCTACAGCAGCATTGAGGAGCTGGAGTAATAAATACTATGCCACCATTTCTTGATTCTAAGACTCATGTTCTGTTTTCAAATTTTGACAGTTTGGAAGCTGGGATGTACCTTATCATTGTGTCAAGAGAGACTTCCCAGTGGGCAACCAAAGGAGTAAGTTGTGATGATTTTTTTCTTAACTTTATATTGAAGGTGACTGTTTATCTACTTTGCACCTCGGGTACATAATTTCTTTTGGTAGTGTATTTCTCCAGTGATTTTATGATTGCTTTGTAATACCTTAAAAAGATTATATTATGATGCAACATTGAAAAGTTATTGTGATTATGGAAGATTCTTTACCAAAATCAGAAAGTGCAATTAGAAGCAATGGAAATAGTTAAATCTGTAGAGTAGGCCGGCAAGCTTGAAAGTGGTGTGATTAACTGATGGATTCTGAAGGACTCTCACACAGGCCCTGAACTTCTGCTTTGCTAAAAGCTTCCAGCCACTTGTAGACAAAGGAGTTTAGCTTTCTGCAATACATAATACATTAACAGAACTAAATAAACCAAAAGTTCGACCAGATAGTCAATGGAGACAAAACTTTATGCCTCAAATATATACCGTCAATTTTAAAGGAGCTAAAATAGCCCAAAAGGATGGAGAATTTGTGATCGGGGTTGGGGGGATGGAGGTGGATCTGGAGCTCTTCCCCAGGGATGATAAAAACTGAAAATACAATTTCATGAATGCTACACAAACATTGTACAGGAGGGCTTCCAGGGAGGCCTTTGTGTATGCCAGGTAATTGTTAGGGGCACTATGAAGGACTTGAAGAAGGAAAATTTGTGTATCATAGTTATCAGGGGAGACCTTTCAGGAAAAGTACATATTGTGGAATGTGAGTCTGAAGAGGTTGAAAAGTTAGGGATGGGGACTACTTTACATATGTACCTTCTTCCACTGAGCTAGTACACACAGCAGGGCCTTCCACATGGTTGTGCTAAAGAAGAGTTTGAAAAGCTTGTAAAAACTGCAGGACACTATCTTTTAATGAACATCGGATGTTTAAGGTCATAGAAGAGCATAAAAAATATCCCGAAAGAGACCATTCCACTCTTCACACATTCATTCCAGATACATCCTCAGAATCAGCACCATCCTATTTTTAAACATTTCATTTGTCAGCTTTTTATTATTTAAAAAAATGTCCAATTTGCTTAAAGTGCCTCAGGCAAAGCGTGATCAACTTTATTGATGGCAGTGACATTGAATCAGAATGGACAGGGACAGAGAAGCCAGGGCCCATTAAAATGGACCCATGGACAAAGAGCATGCTCAGCTCTACACTCGGCCACATGCAGGGCTTAGTGACATAAAACCAGAAACAACCATGGACTGACACCGGATCACCCTCAGAGGCCATGTTTTCACAGCCTAAGGGAATGAGTGGTGTGATGTCCAGACCATCAATTCCCAGGGGACTTTCTGAATAATCATCTTGTCTTCAGCTTAGACTGTTTCTCTAAAGAATGCCAGGAAGGCATGGTCCTTGACATTCTTCTGTGGAAATGTTACCTCAAGCACACATAGATGTCAATGACTTTATTTTTTTATTTTTTAAAGATTTTCTTTTTAGAGAGGGGAAGGGAGGGAGAAAGAGAGGGAGAGAAACATCAATGTGTGGTTGCCTTAGGTGTGCCCCCTACTGGGATCCTGGCCCACAACCCAGACACGTGTCCTGACTGGGAATTGAACTGGTGGCCTGATTTGGTTCACAGTCTAGCGCTCTATCCACTGAGCCACACCAGTCAGGGTAGATGTCAATGACTTTAAATAAGGGCTGTTAGAGGTCTGCGAGTGAGTATAGAAGTGACATATATGATATGTTGGGGAATGGAGAAGGCAAAAGAGAACCCACGTGGTGTGCTATAAATTCCCTGCCATTAGCACATAAACAAGTATTTGTCTATTATGTGAGCCAGACATCTGAGCTTGACAAATTGCACAAAATTAAGTGGTAACAAGGGGCCTGGACACAATCTTATGTGCACTGAAGCTGGGAGCCGAGTCAAGGGTAGTCTAAACATGTGAGATTAAAAATACTCTTTCCACAAGGGAGTTGTCACATCTAAGCCAAGACAACATTTCTCTAGTTCTTTGAGATTGTGGTCATTTAACAGGGGTGGAGAAAAAGACAAGGCAGGTGATAAGGCAGTTAGAGGGTTGCTCTAGTTGGGATTCTAGAGGACTTTTTAAGATTCCCAATCCTGCCCCTGTGGATGTACTAGTCTTCTTGAATTAGCACTGAGCTGTTGGGAGCCTCCACAGACTGTGGCCACATTTAAGTCTTATGGGAGGTCTGGGTGAAAAGGGAGGGGGAGAGGCATTGCCGAAGCCAGAGAAGGGAGGACTCCATGGATAGGATACCAAGGGCAACAACCAAATGGAAGCACAAACACTGAGCACTGCTAAACCTATTCAACGAGTGGAGCTAAAGCAGTTAGACATCCATTGGCAGGAAATTTAAGAGAGAGAGAGACAGAGAAGAAAAGAAGAATAGATCCTGGATCCATACCTCACACCTTATTAAAAAAATAAACTCAAAATGGATCATGGATTTACTTGTAAAATATAAAGCTATAAAACTCGTAGACAAATAGAAAATATGTGGGATTTATGGCTAGGCAGAGAACTCTTAGATGTGGCACTAAGAGCCTAGTCCATAAAAGGATAAGTTGAGAATCAGCCTTTATCAACCCTAGAAATTCTTCTCTGTGAAAGATCCTGCTAACAGGATGAAAAGATAAGCTACAGTCTTGCAGAAAATATATCCGAAGGAGAATTAATATTTAGAATATAAAAATAACTTTCAAAACTCATCAGTTAGAAACCCAAGTAATCCAATTATAATATAAACACAAGGCATGCACAGATATTTATCAAAGAGAAGAAAATGATAGACACATGAAAAGATGTTTACCAACATTTGCCATGAAGGAAATATAAATTAAAACCACATGAGATATCACTGTGCATGTATGAGAATTGCTAAAATTAATAATTAAATTGTGATGCCATCCCATGCTGGCTGGGATGTAGAGAAACTGGTTCACTCACACATCGCTGGTGTCAGCATAAAATAGTGCAACCACTCAGGAAAACAGCTCGGCCATTTCGATCAAACTGAACATGCATGCATTATATATTGTACAGATCAGAAGTCACACTTCTGGACAATTCTCGCTGAGGAGTTAACACTTGTGTGCACACCTGTACGTACGTGTCTATAATAGGTTTATTTGTGATTGCCTGGCCCTGAAAACCACCTGGAGGGTCTTTGCCAGGTGAACCATGAAGTCGTTGTGGAGCACCCGTACCATGGCGTACGTCTCAGCAATAAAAGGAATGCAGGACCAGAACACAAAACAGCTCTGTGGGGGGGATCAAATTCCAAAAGGTTGTGTACTATGTGACTTCACTTATGTAATATGCTTAAAATTATAGAATCGTAAGAATGGAGAACAGACTAGTGGTGGCCAGAGATTAGAGACAAGGACTGGGGGATGGAAGGGACGGAGGTAGGTGTGGCTGTGAAAAGGAAATGAAGGGGATCCTCATGGTGACAGAAATGTTTTGTGTCTTGACAAAATCCATGTCCATGTCTTGGTTGTGATAGTATACTGTAGGTGTGCAAGGTATTACCATTGGGGAAACCGTGTAAAGAGTACAGGGTAGTATTTCTTGGTAGTATTTCTTAAAACAGCTTGCGAATCCACAGTTATCACAACATTAAGAGCTGAATTTTAAAAATGTGCCTAATAGCCAATAAAATGAAAATAAATCAATTTATCATTCTTTCAAAAGCCCCAAATCATCTATACATTAGCTAGATTCTGGGGATACTAAGAAAAATGGATGTCAGGAGGCAATTAGGCATTCTATTTTAGCTGCAGGATGACTGTGAAACATTTTTAGCAGAGGACTGAAGTCATGATTTTTCTGTGTGCCATGGATTTGAAGTGGCGGGCTGTTTTTGATGTGGGGAGGGAGACTAGAGAGGGACCAGATAGAGGACGACTGCCACCAATGAGGATATGCTAGGGGACTGGACTACAAAGGCAGAAGACCTGGGGATGGTGAGGAGGGGAAAACACAAGAAATACATGGGTGGTGGGTCACTAGCATGTAGAGACTGGTTTGGTTTGGTTTGAGGCAAAGCTTGGGCAGAAAAGAACAAGCATCAAGGACTCAGAGTCCTTAGCCATTAGAGGCATGGTGGTGCTTTTCAGTGATCACGTTGCAGGCATCATGTTTAGGGGCTGGGGGCTGTGGGAAGAGGAGTCCAGGTGAGCTGCCCAGTACTGAGTCATTTCATACCCCCCTTACCTTTCTATTGAGGAAATTGGTCCGGAATGGTGAAGTCACCAGGCTAGCATATAGATCTTGACTTCCTAACGCCACAAGCTTAAATTCTCAAAGAAATACCATGCCAATTGTCTAGAAATTCTATCATTCCTGGAAGAGCTCTACGTCTTGAGGTATTTGTGAAATTAAATGTAAGTAGCTGCCCGTGTCATTATATTGCTGCATTCTATTTGGGTGGAGTGGAGAGAATATCGTTGTCTTTGTGGATCCACTCAAAAAGCCCAGGGCTCTGTCCTGAGGAGGTGCTCGAGGTCAGTGTGGTGTGCCACGGGGCCACCTGTGATTACTGCAGCACTGACTCACGCAGGCCCTGCCCAGACTGTAGTCATAGGCAGTCAATGCTGTGGACCCCTAAGCAGAGACAGGTACTCTCAAACAGAAGACTATGTCCATGCAAAAGCAGCAGTCCTTTCCCAGCCCTTGAACCAAAGAGTCTTGAGGCCCAAGGATGGTCCCAAGGGTATCTCGGAGTCTACAGGTGCTCTTCTGGGCTTTTCCTGTTGGTGAGAGAGAGAGTTCTGCCTACATCTCCCATTCTGTATAGTTCCTTCAAACAACACCACAATATTCAGAGAGAGAGGAGATTCTGACTATGGATTCTTCATTCCAGAAGCCCTTACTGTTCTGTCCTGAGAAACTCTGGAACTTTCCAGGGGTCTGGGATGGTATCAATGCCTCTAGCAACTGGCTTTCTGGTCAGGTCTCCCAGGAGCCCATTGGCTAAGCACATGAACTTGACATAGTTCACCTCTTGCCAAGTAAGAACTGGTGTGGGTGGGAGGTGAGTTCTATTGTGACAGATGCTCATTTTCATCTGCCAGCCATTTTTTCAGTGCCTTCATATGAGCAGAGAAACAGTACCATACAAAAACGAGCTGCCCAGGTTCTCACGTGGACACTTCCTTGAGCAGCAGAGACCTACGGGAGTCATTAAATCTTGCCAATGCCCTATCATCTTTAAGGTTGGGTTTTATCCTTACGTAAATACCAAATTACCCCATGGTGTTTATTTAACAAAATGCACAGAAGGCCCTCAACGTGCTTTCACATAAGACTTTTTTTCTGCCTTTCTCTACATCTGTCTCACAGTTTCTCCCAGTCCACTCAGGGGAGTCAGCTTCAGTCTGGGAAGGGCTTCCTGATCGGGAGATGTGCTAAGTTTGGCCATGGGAAATGGAGCTCTTTCCAGGGAAATACTATTTTTATGTTCAGGTGTGCTTGAATAGACATGGATAAGAAATTAAATCTGGCCAGGGGGTTGATGTTGGAGCTTGTGAGGAAAAGGGGCATGTGGAAGGGTCACGGGCAGAGAGGAGAGCCTGGGTAGGACGCACCCGCTTCGGTGATAAAAGAAGCTCTGGAAACTTGCCAGAGAAGATCAGCGTGGCATTAGCAGCAGAAAAGATGTGCCAGCAGCTGATGAAATATGATCTTAAGGGAAAGCTCAAATTCGGTTATTAGTGGAGGGAGAGAACCAGCCGAGCCTAGTGAAGTGATTTGAAGTGGAGAGACACAAATAGAAGCCATGGTTACATAATGCCACTTATTTACCTGCTGCCCAGAGATACTTGGAAAGAAAACTGGCCTACGTGCGAGGCTCCGGACAGACACACCAGGTTTGTTATTGTTGCCATTACATCCAGCATATAAAGAAAAGCCCATATGCACAGACCAGCCCATCTGTGTATTGGCAGATGGGATGGGAGCTGCCCGAGTAAAGAGCACACACAGTGTGATTTAGGGTTGGATAGGAATGAACTTAGGTAGGATAAGTATAAGTTCCAATACAATTGTGTTAATATGGCTAACTGTATGAATGGTTTTGGAATTGATTTATGGTTTAAAAATCGTGCTAGTTAGTGGCTTTTCAAAATAAAATTGGCTGGATGACTTAAACAACAGAAGAGTTTTAAAATTAATTGGATGATATTTAAGGCATAAATTTTGATTTGTTGAAAATGAGACATGTCCTGTTTCCCCTTTTGTAAACTTGTTTATTTCTAAACGTGCAGTGAGCAGAAGCAAACCAAATGACGAGTCTGACAAACCTCAGCTCAGACTTTAGTTAAACCCTCTATTGTCTATGAATCATTGGGAAAGTCGCTTAGCACCTCAGTTTTCTCACTAGAAAAAAAAAGGAGATAATAATATCTACCTTGTAAGACTATTGTGAAGATAATTATGAAGTGTCTACACACTGTTCAGCCTATTGTAAATATTCAGCAAAGGTTTGCTACATAATTATGTTTATTTTGTGCATAGTTCTTTGGTGTATATGTGAAGTGTTAAAAGCAACCTGGACATTCTAGGTGTACCCAACAGTGGGGAGAGACACAGAGAAAGTGACAGGCGTGATGATTTGGGAACATTTTTTCAGAACATTAATCTTGATCAGTAAGAAAATGAACAAGAAGTTAGATCATGGAGAGTCTTAAATATCAAGAGCTAATATTTAAATTCTTAGGTCAGTGGTTGGCAAACGTGCTCTGTAAAAAACCAGATAGTAAATACTTTGAGATTCACGGGCCATACAGTCTCTGTCACAGATGCTTAATTCTGCCATGATAGCATGAGAAGAGCCATAGACACTACGTTAAGGACTAAATGTGTCTGTGTTTCAATAAAACTTTATTTGTAAAACTAGGCAGTAGTCCTGATTTGGCCTGTGGGCCATAGGTTGCTAACACCTGATTTAGGGAACAGAATAAACCCAACATCTTAACCATTATTTATGTATTAAGAAACACATGGATATTTTGCATTCTGAATTGGTTGGATTAGAGATAACCCCAAACTACATTCACTCATTGAGTCATTTAATGCATAATTGTGTGTCTACTATCCTTAACCACTATTTGAGGTGCTTGAGAAATAGCTGTGAGCAAAAGGAACATTTGTGGCTTTAAGTGGGTCGTGATCTGGTGGAATGATAGGACTGTATCTAACTGTGTCTGTGCCTACCCTTTTGTAGAAATCTTGCTCTCTCCAAACCACATTTATCAATGTTTGCAGTAGTGCACATAGGTTTTCTGCACCCGGTCTCCCTAGATCAATAGGTAAAGGGTGGCCCTGGCACAGTGGATCTGGGTATCAGCAAGACATTTGACAAAATAGCTCCTGATGTCGCGGTGGACTTGATGGAGCAATGTGGGCTGGATGATAATATAGCTCGGTGAACTGGAACCTGGATGAAAGACAGTACTCAATGAATGCTGATTGATTGATCACCAGCAACCTGGAGAGCAATCTCCAGTGACCTTCAGGGCCATGTCCTTGCTTCTGCGCTACCCAACCTTTCCATCAATGGCTTAGATCAAAACATGGAAAGCTCGCTGATCAAATTTGCAGATGACATGAAGCAAAGAGGGAGACAGCTGACAGGGCCAAGATCTAAAACGATTTCGACAGGCTGGAACAATAGTCTGAATCTAACAAGATGAAATTTAATAGGGATAAATGGAGGGTCCTGCACTTGGGTTCAAAAGTCAAACTGTACATGAGATGGGGGAGAAGTGGTTGAACTGTAATACATGGGATAAAGCCTAGAGATTTCATTGACAGCAGACTCCGTGGGAGTCCACGGTGTGATGTGAATGTCGAAAATGCCGGAGCGAGCCAACTACATTGCTTTAAGGGCAGAGTCCAGAGCGAGCGGGGTGGCTGGGCAACAGCAGTGGGTGAGGTCAGATCTCACTCACGTGTCCTTCTGAGTGTCAGATGTGGAGAGAGACCTGGGTAGTCTCGGCCTTGGTCAAAGCAGAGGACTTAGTGAGTAATGGGAAACCTAAGAACTTGGGGATTGATTAAGAAAATGAAGGTTATAAACTCTTAAACCTGATTTAGTGGTTGGTCCCATGTCCTTCCACAGAGCACACTGCGGGAGAAAATGGCAAAATTAACTTGTTGCAACTGCCCCTACTTCTCCTATAGACTTTTGTCTGCTCTGAGGATCAAAGGGCGAGCACGTATTTATTAAAACGTGGCACCTTTTGACAAAAGGATTCTCCAGAGAACCCATGGGAGCATGTGGTAAAACAGCTTTATTTTAGTAAGCTTCCAGATCAGTTTCATGCCTTTGTAATACATGAGCCATTTTATTTATTTTGTTTTTTGTTTTTTAAACTTTTACCGAGTTTATTGGGGTGAACGTGGTTAATAAAATTATATAAGTTTCAAGTGCACAGTTCTATAATACATCATCTGTCTAATGTTTTGTGTGTTCACCATTCAAAGCCAAGTCTTTTTCCATTACTGTTTATCTCCCTTTAACCCTTTTCTACCTCCCCCACCTCCTTTCCCTCTTGCTATCACCATACTGTTGCTTGTGTCTATATGTTTTGTTCTTAGTATCTTCACTGTTTTCAACCAGGCCCCCAATCCCCTCCTTTCTGAGAGCTACCAGTCTGCTTTCTGTATCTATGAGCCATTAAAAAAACACCAGTGCAATAGCCCAAACCTGAGACAGGTGGGCAGAAAGGTAGGCCTTCTGGCCTCCTGAGAAGCAGAATTTTGACGGGCGGAGTTCTGCTCCCCGGGAAGCAGATTTACCATGCGCTCCCAGAGAAACCTCATGGGGTCAGAGGCTCCAGAATGGGGAATTTAATTTTTTTTTACTAACTCTAAAAGCGTTCTCATTCAATCCTTGTTGCTGCAAATAATTCTAAAATACATTTGTTTACTTTCTTGCCTCTGTAAAGGGAGTGGGAAAGGAAGGAAGGAAAGAAGGAGAATTCACTACAAGATATTCTGCTAATTTTAAGATAAAACTTGCCTAGTGGTCTGGTCCCTACATACCTATCCTCTATCATAAAGGTCATCTCTTCAGTCCAGTGACAGTGACCTCCTCTCAGTTCCACAGACTGGCCTCCAAGGTCAATACTGTCCCTTAAGTTTAGAATAGTTGGTCTCCCAACCCTAACTCACTTCAGTTCTTGTCAGAAAAAGTTTGAAGCCGCAGTTTCTGGGGAAACAACCCTGGTGCCCCAAGTCTAGGTAGAGTCCCATCCCGTGCTGTCTGAACACACCCTGTCCTTGTTAGAGCATCGTGCTCACCCTGCTCCTCTGCGACAGGCTGGCTGCCGTTGTGTCTTCCTCATGAGTCCCAAGAGGACAGAAACCATGACTGGTCTATTCACTGTTGTATCTCCAGCATTTGGTGTGAAAATGTGTATTCAGTAGACTTGTTAAATTGAATTAATTCATTGGAGGTATTAAGATATTTAGTGACATCATCTTAGGCATCCATAACAATGTACTAAACAAAAGATGTCACTAATACTACAGTAGCGACAGGAACCATCTCTTCCAATGTGCTCTTACGATAGAATAAGGAAGTTAAATTCCTCTGAGGAAGATCGACTTGCCCAGGGCCACGTAGGCATCAAGCGTGAAGCCAACACTGGACCCCATTCATCTTGTCTGGAAGGTTTTTCTGCCTCACTATGACTGCCACTGCCAGACTGTGAAGTTACAGATTCTGCTCTGGCAAAATCACACCTAAGAGGAGTATTTTCTCTCTACATCCAATGAAGGCTGGAGAATTGGCTTTGGCAAAAAGAGCAGGAATTAAGAATGGTGAGGCATTCTGAAGGACAGGCTGGAAGAGATCCTGGTCTGAAAGAAGGCATGCCTTGGAATTGTCTGGCCGGGATGCTGGCCTGGCGCTGGTCGCTCAGTGTCACTGTCCTTGCACCTTGGATCCCTCCCCACAGGCTCGCAGCCCTGGCTCCACTCTGATCTCCTACTGAATGATTTCCCAATTGTCCCTGCATTTTATAGTTTTACTCCTTTATGATCCAAAATCCAAGGCAGGAGCATACAATTAGCTGAGGTTATAGGCCAGAAACCTGGGTGCTGAGAATGGGAAGAGAAAAAGTATCTAGCCCCATCCTGATTTTACTATATGAGGCAGGTATGACCAGGGACTTAGTCTGGTAAAGGTGCTCAGGTGCTAGGTAGCCAGGAAACATAGAAAACTCTGCCAGGTGGACACTTACTACATCGGTTTTGTCTTTGGTGTCTCCCTCCTGCAGGTGATTTCTGGCACTGAGAATAATGACCTGAGAAGAAGTAAAGCTTTTATGTCTACTTTTCATATTTTGAAAGAAAAGTCTGTAACTGTCTCTTTCTTTGCCGTGTCTCCATTTTCCCTTATGAAAATGAGTGTGGCGTGTGGGCAGCCTCTCTGCGAGGGCTGTCCTTCCTCCAGGGCTCCATGGTGGCCTCACAGGCCCACTCTCCATGAGATATTGGTCACTTGTGGTGGGAAAGTATGTTTGTTAACTACCCTGACTCAGTAAATGAAGTGTGGTGACTGCTGAACCTGACTGGGTGATTGAGACTCCCGTGGAGACTTGGTCATCATTCTGGGTGTCTACTTGCATTTTCCGGACCTTCTAATGAGAGGAGATGTCTCCGAGATTGGGTTGGTGCGTAGGTCCCAAGATGTACTGAGGGGCGTCTGTTTCTGGCAAATATTCTGAGAGTAATGGCCATCTTTGGTCATATAAATGCATGCACTATCCCCTCCATGTGGAATCTGCCAGATGGACTGGCTTTGGGAGAGAAATAGAAAGAGGAATCAGAAAATGTGTGACCTCAAGAGTTGCACTTCCATTTTAGAGTGCAGGCAGCTTGTCGGCCGGGCTGGTCCCTTTACCCAGTGTCCTAATGGCTGGGGGACAAACAGCCCTTTCCGTCTATTTAGCACACGTTGACATTACAGTTTGACGACTTCCAAAACTTCATCAAAGACAAAAGTCCCAAAGCGAGCACCGGAAAGCTCACTGCTACTCGCTTCGACAGAAGCGCGCTGCTCCTCCACAGTCTGGTGGGTCATTAGTATTCACGCCAGGCAGAGCGTCTTCTTGACCCTTAAATGATTTAAAACCAACCAACAAACAAACCAAATGGCAACCCAGGAAAATTCTCTGCTTCCAGACAATGTGGAGCCATTATTCATTTAATAGTATAAACATTACCTTCTATCCCAGGGTTACTAACTTCTAAGCCTTTAATGGACTTCACATTGTACTTAGGGGATTAACAGAGAAAGTCGTAATTGATTCTCTTTGTTGGGGGAAATAAAGAAGACAAGTATTTACCTGGTCATGGGTTATGTTACTGATGGAATGTAAAGAGGCTCTCAGTGTTTAGAGATGGAGGATTGTTTATTTCCTTCTTCTAAGACACATATTGTGATTAATTGTTAAAAGGCAAATCTACAAATCTGTGTTTCTCTAAGAGAGTGCGAGGTTCCAAGTAGTAGTTCTTTAAATATATGCATTTAAACATATTCACTGCACTTAATTGTGTACCTACTATGTGCCAGGCATTTTGTAGTCACTAAGTAGATGGTATATGTGGTGCTGAGCAGCAGAAATGCAATTTGACCTTTAATGGGGTGGCAAAGAAGAGCAGGCATTAAATTAATAATCACACACATAAATACAAAAGTCACAAATTGTGATAAATGCTAAAAGTAAGAAGAATGAATTATTATGGAAAAGAAGAACTGGGTGTGATGGAAGAGGTGGAAGAAGAGGACAGACAGTGGGTTTAACTTCTTTGAGGAGAAAGTGGTTCAGTTTAGTTACTGTTATTGAGTGTTAATTAGGCTCCTGATGTATACTTCTGGTTTCTGAGCAGTAGTTATCTGGTACCACCTCATGAGTATTCAGGTGTGTGAGCCAGAGGTCAGTCAGGAAAACTGAGCCACCACCAATGTCATAGGAGTAAGGGATTGAGTCTAGGAACCAGAGCTTGCACAGAATAGGAGTGAAATGAAAGTCCATAAGGCGAGAGTCAGAAGACCCAATAGTAGCTAGTGCTGCCCGAGGCAAGTCAGAGCTCGTGGGGATACATGGGAGGCTGGGCACGGCTTGGTGAAGCAGAACCACAAAAGGGAAGCAGGTGGAGAGGTCTGTAGTAACCATTAGCTCAGGGGCAACCCTGCTCTGATGGAGCCCTCCCTCTCTGTGTTTGCAGCCAAGCATCTGGTGCTGAGCTCACAGATCCTCTCGGCCAATAGAAGGCAGGGTCATAGGTTGTATAGACACACCGTAGATACACCATAGTCAGGACACGAGGGGGCAAGGACAGGCTGGGGCATCCTGGAAACTCCTGCATCTCTCCATCACTTTGACCCTCCTGAGTACTGATCTTGGCATCACTTCCATTTTCCAAATGTAGGGCGGTGACCAACCATCCTGGTTTGCTCAAAATGTTCCCAGTTTTAGCACTGGAAGTGGATACCCTTGGCAACACTTCTGTCCTGGGCAAACCTAGGTAGTTGGTGAACTTAAAAATCTCACATGAGTTCATCTCACTGACCAGCTCTGGCCCAAAACCACATAGAAGAGGGGCACAGGGAAACCTAATCCCCAGACTTTAGCAGGTGCTTTAGTACCAAGTTGACCTGGGAAGTACAGCATGCAGGCTGTATCTCCTTTCAAAGATATGTGATGGCCAATATCCAAACTGTACTATCTTCTAATCCATAATGTTTTCATCCTATTTAGTGTCCTCTTAAGGACTGTGACATTAGTTCAATTCAAATTTAAAATAGGATGCTTTGATGACAGAGGGAATTTTATAACAACCCCCAAACTAAATCTAAATGTTCTGTGGGCTATTCTCTACTTGGATTACTTTTGGTATCACTCTAGTTGCTTGGCTTGGTCAATGAAAATGGAAGTGCTCCAGGTATTCTTACTCGGCTGGCACTGGAACCGAGACCCAGTGCTACAGTGGTGAGTGCTCAGAATGAAGTGACACCTTACAGCATTCCGATGCAGAGTTTGCCAGCTGATACACTTCTCTGATGAACAGAGAAGAATTTAGTGGGACGCAGGGAGGCTCCATCATCATAGATACCTGGGTCTTCCCAACAGACCACTGTTAACTGCAGACTAACCTGCCTTGAGCCCAGGGAATGTGCCGAGCATTGTAGCAGTGTGAACATTGGTGACCACTAGGAAGGATGTTGCTGGTAAGGGAAAAGGAACAAAAGCTAGTGAGAAAAGACAACTATAAGTTTTGAAAAGAGGGGAGAAAGGAGATAAGCGCTGTGTGTGGCTGCCGGAACAATTCAATAATGTCTGAGGGGGACTAGGATTTATTGGCGAGGAAGTAGAGAAGCTTGGGGCCATTCGCTCAGGCTCAGCCCTTATAAATGATTTGGAGGACTTTGTAGCCTGGTAAGTAAGCCATAATGGTTTTTGTATTGAACTGTGGTACCCTCAGCCAACTTGAGGGAACCAAGATTCTCTAGAATTCAATTTACTTCGCATTAACGGGAGATCTGATGCTCATGTGCTTTAACTGCTTCTTTTATCTAAGCTGCTAAAGAGTCACATGGTTTAGAAAGAAAATTAAGAGATTTCACATTTGTTGCTCTAAGCAAAATCATTTTGTTATCTACTTTAACGAGAGAGTGGATGAGTTTTCCTGTTTTAATAATCACTGCGTCTTAAACTTCTCTTCCATGAAGGCAATATCAACAAAAATTCTCCAGAGGCTTTATCTTGATGCAATTAGTTTTTCTCTTGCTACCATCTGAAGTCCTTGAAATCATTTTTAAAATAGTAGGAGACGTGTCCTTTCTCTAAGCCCTCTGGGCATATGTAAGGAAAATGGACATGGCAGGGTTGCTTTGAGAGGTGATTGGCATAATCTGAAGTCTTATCTTTATCTGAATTCACATTGAGTTTACTCAGCTATTTTATTTTATCTTCTCTAATCTTATTTTATCTTATTTTATTTTTCTTCCTATATATAAAAGACATCTATGAATTTCTGTGGGTCTGAAATCACTGGGGAGTGAATGTATATATTTATTGTACTCATATCAGTTGGAAATTCCTAAGAACCTGGAAACTTTGTTCCAAAGTACTTTGAATCTAGTCTTTTTGGTAAATCTATCTTGCATGGTTGAAGATAAACTGGTCATCGTTTTTGCAGTTCTGCGTTTTGCATCCGAAGGACCTAACAACCCCATCAAATGGTACTTTATCAAAGTCTTCCAGACGGGAGACGGGCAGTCCTGTCTCAGAGTAAGTTTTAACAGCACATCTATATTTTAGGCATGTGTGTTCACATTTAAAAAATATCTCCTTTACTTGCAAAGCATTTGAAAGAACTTACAATGAAGGAAAAGTTTTAATTCACAATGTTCACATGGGAGGAAAATAAGAGAGAGAAATGACAAGTCAGGCACAAATTAATGACAACCTCGAAATTGTACAAAAAGACCAGAAAACATCACACTGTTTTAATTGTCTGACTAGAAGAGATACATACATTGTCTTTAGGGCAGCGGAACACTTCTCCTAGATATAGGTATTGAAGGCAGTGTTCACATCAGGATATAACGCACATTGCCTTTAATAATGATTTTGTAGGTTATGCTGACGTATAGTTATAGGGCTAAATTTTATGGACCCTTGCTAAACAGTCAGGGGTGAAGTATTAAACCAATTTCAGTAAAGAGGTTTCTGCATGAGGCTAGTCCAATAAAATCCAGGTAAGTTGCTTTCAGGATGTGTATTCACAAACAGCACCGAATGAAGAGTGCTAAGGAGAATAGGTCCTGCAGGCCGCAGACAGGCTAGCAATAAAATTTAAGCCATTGCAATTCCTTGAAAATTCATTATTGTTGTATATTTGGCATATCTCAAGGGGAAGTTATCACTGATGTTTTATAATAAGTTGATTTTTTGTGCTATATTAACTATTAAGATAGGAATAATGCATTACAGTTATACATTTCTCACAGACTTTAAAAAACGGATTCATTCTCGTGTTGAAGAATTACCGGGAAACCCCTTGAGACCTTACTGCCCAGGACTGGGAAGCACTTCTGCTGTTCCAGCGGGCTCCCGGCTTCTCCTTCTCTTTTCTCTCCGTGAACTCTAAGGAGTCAGGCCTTTCCCTTCAACTCTCACCATCTACTCCAACCCCTGGGAGGGATTCTTTTCCTCTCATACCTGACTTCAGAATCAAAGACACTTCCCAAATATTCTTACTGCCCTGCAGCTTCCTTGGCAGCAGAGCATCTCAAAAACAAAATAAATAAATAAATAAATAAAGTAAAACACAACAAAATAGTGTAGAACACCTTGCCTCACCTTACCTACCTGTTGAAGTTGAGATACCCCTCTTCCCCCAAAGGTCAGACTTTATGAAACTGTGTTGGTAACTATAATATCATTGTCATAGTGGCTTCTGCCACCAATGGCTCTTCACGTTGCACACGTGCCTCGACCATTCTTCAGCTCTTCGCCTTGTCGGCCAAGCCCTCCTCCATCCTCTCTCCTCCCTTGCCAGGGTTGTGCTCTAATTAATCTACGAGATGCTCCTCTGCGGGATTGTCAGTATTAATTTGGGGCCACTTATCCCATTTTTTCCTCTAAACGTTATCTTGCCTCCCTCTCCCTACAGCCTGTGAGGCTGGGAGCAGAAGTAGGTTTACATTTGTTGGAATGAAAAACAATACAGTAACTCATAAATAATAATAGAAGAATAAACTCTGTTTCGTGCCCTCACAACTGCAAACATACTTTTGCCCCACCCCGGGCATAGGCTGTCTAGGTGATGCCATTTGCTCCTATGACTTCAACCACGTTGGACTCATTTATTCCAACTCCTTCTCTGTGTGTCCTGAGCATATTCCTTGCTTAGCTCAAGCATCATAGATCTTACCACTTATTGCATCCCTTCGAGGTGATACTCCACAGGTACGAGACTGAGCTTTCCACGCTCGTTCCCAATCCCACCCATCACCATTATTCCTCTGGGGAATAGCACCAGTCTGTGTTCAGACACCCAGGCAGAAAATTCAGAATTGTGCTATACTTGCTCCTCCTTTCTACTCTGATATTTAAAGGCTCAGTAATATTGAAACTCCAGATTTCTCTGGACCTTATGTCATACACTGACCGAAAGTGGGAAGGGATCCTGTGGGTGCTAGCTCGGACATGAAAGACTGGAAAGGAAGAATCTGCTATGCCGTCACTCCACACAGGGTCCCCACATAAGCAGGATCAGCATCACCTGGGAAGTTGTTAGAAACAAAAATTCTTAGGCACCACCCAAACATAGATCAGAAACTCTGGGGATGCGTCCCAGACACTTTTAATGTAACAAAATGTTTGGGGGAAGTAGAATGCACACTCACGTTTGAGAACTACTGCCGTTCAGAATTTAACACTCTGGCAGGGGCATTGGAGACATCCTGACACACTGGCCCTCATTAACTGAAGCAGAGATGCAAAACCCGCCTAGGAAGATGTTAAGGAAGGGGTCAAATGCTAAAAGATGTGAACAGGCTACAAGGGATTTATTGGGTAAGACTCAGGAACACACTAGGTGGCTGCGTTCCTCAGGTGACTCCAGAGGCCGTTAGCTCCACTAAGGCAAAAAGAAATGTGCTGGAAAATGGGCACCAGCAACTCCAACAAGTTCAGTTCTATTTACTGTAGCCTAGTCTGACTCTGAGCTCTGTAAAGTCAATAAGGACCACAAAATTTTGAATATGTAGAAGCCAGTGCCAGTGGCAGCATTTAACCATCAGAGGCAAGAGGGAATAAATTACTAGATTAGACATCAAGGTCAGAATTGCAACCAGAAGTCCTGGCCTGCAGGGATCGATGGCTATAACAAGTAAACAGGCCATATGGTTGGTTCTTAGAAGCAAGATGAGATGATGGTCAGCCAAGAAGTCACGATGACATATGTGTGTGTGCATGTGTGCATACAGGTATAAATGGGTGAGCGGGAGGCCGATGTCCATTACCCCAATGATATAAGTCGTGACTCCTTATACAGTTTCTGTATCTGACTTAGCTCTCAAATTCGAAGCCCATCAACTGAAGGAAAGGCCAGCCCCGTTGAGGAAGGACCCTACAATGCCACAGCAGTGCCGAGTGTATATAGTAACGGTTCCTTCAGTACTTTCCCAAAGTGACATATGGCTATTTACATGCTTAGTTTTGTAGCAAGAAAAGGAATTTCCAGATGGTTGAAGTCTACTGGACAGCAGGGCTGAGCTCGCACTGATACTAGGAGTTTCACGACAGAGTCGTCACCTTCTGTCAGGACAGCGGCACAGGAAAGCAGGTGACTAATGCAGTTCTGTGCTAGGCCTGTCTCCCAGTGGGCCCAGGGGACCCACAGATCCACCCAATGGGTACTTTTTTTAGAAGGTGGTAGAAACCTCACCAGAATTCCCTGACCTTCAGAGTAACAGAAATTATTAGAGGAAAGGTCGAGGTGAAGTCTAAATGTCTCTACTCCATCTAATATACCACCCCCTGCTCCAGCTAAAATGGTAATGCAAAAAGGCAATACCATATCCCAAATGGAATGGGAGGAGTTAGTGCCATCGTCAAGTACTAAATAGAGGATTCAGGGTGTTGGCCCACCTTAGACCTAGATTTAACCAGCAATCAAAGCCGCGCCTGTCACACACTTATCTCCTAGACAAAATCGGAGCTGTTGCTGCTAAACTAGCGATGCCGCTAAGCATCTGTTGTCACTCTTTCTCTCCTTTAGGTCAACTGCTCAAGATTTATAGTCCATAGTAAGAACTTCTAATTTGTTCAACTAAGGTGACATTCTTCTGCTCTGGCTGCTGGGGGGCGGAGTAATGAAGGATACGGTGGAGAAGGAAAGAGAAGAAAATGAGCTGCCGCAGCCACTGTGGACGAAAGTCAGAGACCGGGGTGGGGGGAGTGGTCTTGGGTGGGAATAACGGAACAGGCAGGGACCAGGCCACGTAGGAGATTTAGACCCTGGTTAGGATTTCAACATTTTATAGGGCAATTCAAAAGTATTGAAATATTGCTAAGAAAGAGCATGACACAGAACATTCTGCCTTTTATAAAGATTACTTGAGGTGCCTTTTGTAGAATGGATTGGAGTGGCGTGACCAGATGTAGAGAATTTCCCACATGTGAGAGATTTTGTGAGTCCTTTTTGGGTATGACGGTGGCTTAAGCTAGACAATGACGTGGAAACACAGGGTAGTTTTGTGAAATAATCAAACTATTGTATTTAATTGCCTTTCGGGCCACTGGGGTAGCATATACAAGGGTCGGAGATGGCCGGGATCCAGGGGTGCACCACGGCGGGGCTGTGAGGCCCCTCTAACCTGGGCTAAGGAGGTGTGTCGTCTGTGGAGGGTTCAAAATGACGATACGACCCGCCCCAGACAATCCGTCCTTCATTGTCGTTACGCTCCAGAAGTGTTTTCCTTTTCCTCTTTTATTACTGTTTAATTAATAATGGGGGACAATTGTCCCCATTTCCCACCCCATTATTCTCCCCCTGCCCTACCCACCCCCACCTCCTACATTAATTTAAAATATTTAGAAATAATTTACATAGAAAAGTCACTTATTTTAATGTCATGAGTTTTGACAAATTCACACTTCTGTGCAAGAACCACTACAAATATACATATATTATTTATACATAATATATAATTCATATATAATATATAATTTGCATATTTAATTCAATTTATATATATAATATTTATGCATGTGTCCCATAGGGTTTTATTTTTATTTTGTTTGGCATACAGTTCAATGAATGTTCAGATCTGTTTCGACTCAGGGAACCATCACTACAATAAGAATATACAAGTCCCACCATACCAAAAATTATGCTCCCGATAAAACGTTTTTCTCAGCAAAATCTTTTTTTGGTCTAGATTCTAGCAATTCCTATAGTTACCATTGAATATGTGTGTGTGTATTATATATAACTTTAGATGAACACATGTTTATAATTGTCCTGGACAGTCTGTCTACAAGGAGGTTACTTCGGAATTCTCTGAGGTACACATCTCACTCTGCACACCTCACATGTGTGCACTTGATTATATGAATTCATTTTGGCATTAAGGTCATAAAGGTTCAGGGTCCCTTAGTCCACTTTGGGCAGATTTTGTATTTCCAATCCCAGTTATACGGCATATGTCTGCATTTAAACAATTGATGTGAAATAAAAAATGACAGCACAGTGATGGTAAAGGCAAAAAAAAAACAAAAAACCCAAAACCCAAAACTTAAATTATTTCAATTCTGTCATTCTAAGTGATCTCTTGGAATTTTTGTTTGTGTTTTACATTTTTTTGACAACAGAACAGTTGAAACCAGCTAGAACAGGTTCTGAAGAAATAATGACATGCACAGGATTGCAGTTTCTGATTTGTTTGTGAAATGTGATTTTTAGCAATTTCTGCCAAATATTTCCTTTGTTTAAGACTTCTCTTACCTATTTGTATATCTGCTATTTCTTGTCAAAGAAAAATTTGAAAATTAAAATAACAGTGCTTCAACTATGAGTGAAGATTGACGAATCTCCTTTAATATTACCTATGAATATATGAAGATCAATTTTGACTTTGACAAATTTGTAGAATTTGAGGCTCAGAAACAGAAACTAAATTATTATTCATTTTACAACAACCAATATGTAGATATAGTTTTTCCCATTTTTGATAAAAAATAAATCGATGTACTCTACAGGTGGGAAAAAATTATTTTCTACTTTACCAAACACATAATTTAATTTTAATCAACTATATGAATTATTTAATTTCTGGCATGAATATGCATATGCAAAGTTTGACAAAACATTTTTTAGTGTCTGCATTTCTGCTGTGATCTTTATCATTACTCATTCCATTTCATGATTATTACTGATGACAATTTCATTTTGTTGAGAAGGGGGTTGTAGTCCCGGTGTGAAACATCCTGGGCGTGGTGCCCAACGCTCATTTCTGGTTTTCCAAGGTGAGCAGCTTGGTGCAGGAAGGGGCTATTTAGTTAGCTGGGCAACGCTGAAAGAGAACCAGGCTGAAGGACGACCATATTGCTGGGACTTACTGAGTTTGAAGGTGTCACAGAAAGATTCATTAGAAGGTATCATGTGGGCAGATGGATGCAGGACCCTGAAGCTCAGAAGGGAGGCTTAGCCTAATGCATCTGCTTGTTAGTCATCGAGGCCCAGAAAGATATTGAAACGGTGAGGGCAGACAGGACTGCCTGGGGAAAACGTGCCTCGGGAGAATGTAAGATGGCCCGGGACAGGTTTATGAGGAACATCAGCATCCAAAAGTCGATGAAGATGAGGCAGCCAAGAGAACTGGGGAGAAGCGATCAGAAAGTAGGAAGAAAAGGAGGAAACATGAGTTGTCACAGCAGCTGATGAGTAGGTCACGGACCCACCCATGACAAAAGTTACTAAGGGTCTGGATAAGAAGAGAACAGGCATATGCAGGACTTGAGAAATAGAACTTTTTGCTCACATTGCAAGAGCAGCCTCAGGAAGTGCAATGTATTGAGGCAGCATGTGAAACAGCTGGGGTGGGGGGAACAGAAATGAAAGAATTAGGTGCAGGGAACGAAGGCACCTGTTTGAAGAACTCGGGAACTGGGAGAAGAGGGTCGCTCTGGTAGTAGCTGGAGTTAGCTGAAAGGGAGGATCCTGGGAGAGGGAGGGGCTAAGTGAAGGGCACGGAGGGAGAAACAGGTAATTTGTGACTTCTTTGGTGATGGAAACCTCAACAGACCTGGAGGAACTGGCCTCTGAAAGGGTAATAGGAAGAGGGAAGAGGAAAGAGAAGGTGTGTGAAGACGCAGCTAAGGTCAGTCAAATATGTTGCCAAAAATAAACCTACCAAAATTTTTATTGGCTTAGTAGAATATGACTTGTTAGTCCCCACGATCTTGCCACATTTTTTCATTTTTTCAATGTATTTTTTATATTTTATTTATTTATTTTTAGAGAGAGGAGAAGAGTGGGAGAGAAACATCAGTGTGCAAGAGATACATCAATTGGTTGCCTCTCACACGCCCCCAACTGGACACCTGGCCCGCAACCCAGGCATGTGCCCCGACTGGTGATTGAACTGGTGACCTTTCAGTTCACAGGCCGGTCCCCAATCCGCTGAGCCACACAGGTCAGGGTCACACTTTTCCCATTTGGTCTTAAATCTAGGAGTCTGAGGGCTTTAGAAAGCTAATGATATCATTTTGAATTTTGTAGCTTTAATTAATCTTTTGAAGTGACATTATCTGAAGGCACTATAAAGCTTTATCCTTGGGCCATATGATAATCATCCAGACCATTGTTTTCTACAGTGGTGCCAAAACCCTCATTTTTTCTTTCTTTTTTGTTCAGAGACAGAAAAGTCCCATAATTTTATTTTGAAATGTATTAAGTTACTATTTTACTTTTTATTAGTGTCCAAGAGAATAATTTCCTGGGTTATTTATGCCAAGTGGTGCTATATTTTTAAATGCCATGGTACTATTTGTAACATTATAGACATGGATTTATTAATCTTCTGTTAAATCTCAGTAAGACTCATAGTAGTTCATTCGAACTGTATCATTATTGACTTATATTGTGTTTGCATATTTGATTTTAACCACATGCTCTGAAGCTATTGTAGAATGCAGGTTTTCCCCTCTAGTCTGTTTCTGCTTTCTTCCTGGTTCCATGGCACCCAGAGAGATGCTACATTTCTCCATATTTCTCTATTCATGCTCATCTTCCCTTGGTGCTGGGCAGACGTGGCAGCCACTGTGGAAACCTTGGTACGCCTGATGTCCCACTAGCCAGGTACCTAGGTCGCTTCACAGAGCAGAGACTGACTCTCCATACTGCTTGTCTTGGGAAAGTGAAATAAATTTCTGTCTTGTTTGAGCCGTTCAGTCTTGACATGGAAGCTTAGATTTGATATAACTAAAATAAAAATTAGTACCTGAAAGTAGAGTTCTGACAAAACAAAAACCTAAAATAGCGTAGATGTCATCCACTGCAAGGCTAGCTGGCTATTGGGTGGTGAAGAAATATCGTCGATCTTGCAGACTAAAAGGCAGACATACGTATCATGCCATCATAAAGTTTTTGTTAAAACTGTCATTTCTGGCAACTTAGAAAGCCACCCCCATGCCTGTGGGGAGGCCGACTTTATGGAGAGCACCTGGATAGGGCTTTCATGTGATGGTACATTGACTGCTTCTTGCTCCTTGTAGAGGGCGAAGCAAAGAAAGGTGACTGCAAACAGGAACTGCAAAGTGAGTCGGCCATGTTTGGAAACACAAGTGCTTTGGCATCACAAAGAACCAGAGCGATAACTGTTTGCATGAGGCCTTTCACAAAACCCGGCCATTACGACTTTCAGCCAAATTAAGGGATAGAGGCAGACTTATGCCAGAAAATCTGATTAGTATCGATATCCTACTAAGGTTCTTTGTTTCAGATTTCCGTAGGGTACTCCCTGTTACAATGTGGAGGAGGGAAATGGGCTCAAAACTGATTCTGGCACATAAGGCAGACTTCAGAAGGTGATGTCCCAACAGGGAATTTTCTGGACCTGATGAAGAGAGAGAGCTGCATATCCCCTAAAGGTCCAGGATTGGGGGATAAAATAACGGGAATAACAGAGGGGACCTTGTATTGTCTCCTTAGCAGGAAAAAGTTCATGTTCGGGGAGAAGAGTGCAGATTATTATTATCTGACAAGCCGGAATGACTGGCTGTAGCAGATTGCAGGTTGCTGCTTGCAAGTGCAGGCACCCAGCTGAGCATTCGCAATTCCAGCCGAGGTGGGGGGAGTCCCTCTTGTTCCCTTCATGTGTGACTTCTATGCTGGCCATTGTGAGTAGTTGGCTAGGATGATTATACTTTTATCATTTAATTTACTAATATAGCATGTATTAATATGTATATATGCGTGGATAAATTTTTCTGATGTTGTACTAGCCTTCCATACTTAAAAAAATCTTTTCTTGGGCAAGATTAAATCTAGACACATTGCTAGATTTGATTTGCCAATATTGTATTAGGATTTTTCCATCCATGTTCTTAAGTATGATAGGTCTATAATTATCTAGTTCTCTACTTATCTAATATGTGTCAAGATTAAATCAGTTTCATAAAAGAAATTGGGTATTCTTTTTAACCTATTTCTGTTCTTTGATACTGGCTTGAAGGATTATCTCTTTGTAAAATTCTTTTATCAGTCTGACCTCTATCTTCTTTTTCTTTTGAACACAAGTTATGTGGCTCCTTTATTATTTAAATGTGGTCAACGAGATCTAAATGAACACATCACGACGGAGTGTTTTTAAATTGTTGTTCAGTTACAGTTGTCCTACAGTTTCCCCTGTTGCTCTCCCCTGCCTATCCCCCGCCCTCTCCCCCTGTCCCCCAACGCAGACCAGTGCAACCACTGTGGGAAACAGGACGGAATACGGAATTTCCTCAAAAAACTAAAAATGGAGCTGACCTCCATCTTCTGCTCACCCTGCTTTCAGTTCCTTCTGCTCCAGCAACCCTGGCTCCTTTGTTGGACCTGGAACATTCTGGGAAACAGTTGGCCCCAGCACTTGTTCTCCCAATTTTCTCTTCTTGAAATACTCTCCTCCTAAACATCAACACGGCTGATTTCCTTCTTTCTGAACCTGCCTCCTCAGGGACCCCAACCTTGGCTTTCAGTCTAAAATATCAGACAAAATGTCCTGGCTGGTGTGGCTCAGTGGACTGAGTGCTGGCCTGTGAACCAAAGGGTCGCCAGTTCGATTCCCAGGCAGGGCACACGCCTGGGTTGTGGACCAGGTCCCCAGTAGGGGGTGCAAGAGAGGCAACCACACACTGATGTTTCTCTCCCCCTCTTTCTCCCTCCCTTCTTCTCTCTCTAAAAAATAAATAAATGAAATCTCTTTAAAATTTTTCTTAAAATATCAGACAAAACTGTCCATCATACCCACCTGGTTTTTTTCCACCTCTGTCCAGACTTCTGTCTCCCCCACTCTGTCCTACCTTTTTAATACTCTAGCATCTTCTAGCATACAGTCTAGTTTTTATTATTAAATCATCACATCGCATACCTATTAACATCCCAGAGGGGAAAAACTTAGATTTTTTCTTTATTAAGTAGATTCTGGTAATTTATACTTTTCCATGATGTTGCCATTCCTCGAAGTTGTAACATTTGTTAGAAAATACTATTCAAACTAATTTCATAAGGATTTAAGAGTATATGTGACATATCCTGCTTATTTTTGCTCCTAATTTTTCTCTCTTGCCACATTCTTCGACCACCCTTAATTCAGGATAGTTCATTCGGTGACTATTTCCAAAGGATTAGCTTTGAATTTGCTCATTCCTTTAATTTTCCCTGTTTCTATTAATTCACACTGTTATCTATATTATGTTTTCTTCACTCTTTTGGCTCATACTATTTTTCAAGCTTCTTGAATTGAATAGTTAACTCGCTTATTTTCAATAGCCTTTTTGAAAAAGTGCTTTTAGTGTTATAATGAGATTTTAGTTCCACATATGCTACATCCCACAAGTGTTGATGTGTGATTCATTTATTGTCATTGGGCTTTAAATATGTTACAATTCCCATTGTGCTGCCCGGATCCAGTAGTTATGTAGGCGTGTGTAAGGTTTTGAAGGGGGCTATCACTTACTGCTGAGTCCTAATCTTTCAGTCTCATGGACAGAGATCATGTACCGTGCAATATCGATTATTTAAAATGTTTAAGGGTTATTTTATTATCTAGTACTTACTCAAATTTTGTAAATATTCTTTGTATACCCAGGTTTTGTGTTTTTGTTTTTTTTTTTTTGTTTTCATATATCAATCTTATTAATTCTGTTGCTCCTTTCTTTATTTCCAGATTTTGGCAGAAAAAATTTCTCATTAGAATGTGGAAAATTTACCACAATATTTTTTGGGTCATTTTGGCTTTTAATAATGTCAGGGTTTTTTTGGTTAATAAGTACATAGGAGACACTGGAAAGACCACCTAAATTCTTGATTGTTAAGTTGAGTTCTGCGTTTCCCGTTTAGGAATTCGTGTTCTGCCTCATTCTAACAGTGTCTTCCTTAAATTCCCTTTGATATTGACATTGACACACAAGTCTTCTTTTGGACGGGGCTTTTCTGACACTTATTTCTATCCATTTATTTTACATCTTTCTGTGTCATTTTGTTTCACAGAAATGTTTCTGTTTTAGTAATCTGTTGCCCTAAATAACCTAACAATAGTTGCTTTATTTAATGTAACACGTTTCCATCATCATTCCTTCCATATTTTTTTTATTAACTGTAATCTTTTTCCTTTTTTTACCTTTCCAATTTAAATATATCACTATTTTTTAAAACTTTTCCTATTTCCTTTAACTATAACCGTATAACTAAAACCATGTTTAAGTGTATATCTCTGTTCTCCTCCAAACAAAGCAAGACTTTCTCACATTTTTCACCCCAACTCTTGATTAAAAGTTGGCCTGACACAGAATATTTTTTTGTTGGTAATTACTTTTCTTCAGGTTATTTCTGTCAGATTTTTAATGCTTTGGCATCCAGTATGACTAATGTCTGCTGTTACTTTGCCTTTCCATGAAGTTGAAAAGACTTTTCTTTCTGTTACCTTTTATTTTATTGTTATTATTATTTTCAATCCTCACCTTTTAAAATTTTCTCTTTATCCTTGAGCTTCTGAAATTTTCACCAAGAAATGTTTGCATGTGGATTTATTTTTATTCATCTTTAGAGCTTCCATCTGTCTTCTTATATTGTCAATCTGTTCTTACATGTTGTCTAATTTTTCCATGAGAGCCCTTAACATATTAGCCTTAGATATTTGAGACTCCTGACTGGTGTTTCCAAAATCTGTGCCTAATCTGCTTGTGGTTCTGATGTCTCGTTTGCCTCGTCAGTCAGTCTGTGGTACAGTGTGTGCACGTGTATGTGGTGTGTGTGTGTGTGTGTTGGCCTTTTCACATGCCTTGTAAGTTTGTGTTCAGAGCTGGACACGACGTATTGCATCATGGAAACTGAGGTGCTGGCCTGTAGGATAAGACTGTTGTGTTAATCTGTCCAGGACTTGGCTGTGTTTCATGCTGGCTGTCGCTGTGAGTGCCAGAGGTTCCAGTTTCTCCAGCATCCTTGTTTTTTTCCCTCTAGACTTTGGGATTCGCTAGGTACCCCTTCTCAGGTGGACCCTGGGTCTTGCAGCTCTGGCACTTGTCACCCACTGTTATTGTCCTGGAGTCCTACTGGTGTGATAAAGCGGAATGAGAGACACTCTCTAATGTTCTGACTAAATCTCAGTCTCCTAATGGGAGACTGAGCTGCAACCCCCCCAAGTGTTTCTAGGCTCCCCCTCTCAGATAAAACAGAAGGAATATCAGAAATGCCTTTCTCAGAGGTGGGCTTTAGCTAAGGCTATACCCCTGGTTTAAAAAAAAAAAGTTTTCCCTAGGGGACAGAGTTTTTTGTGGAGGATGCTTTGCTTGCGTTTCACGATGATTAATCTTCTCTACACCCTGACAAAGCCAACGGGGGATACTTCTGGTCTCTTCATCATGAGTACCGGGTGGGCTTCTAGAGATAAAGCCCGTGGAACTATGCGGTGCCCCCTTAGGCTGGCCCTCTGCAGGCTCTCACCCACACTCCATTCCACACTCAGCCTCCAGCAATTCTTCTAAACCACCATGCATGTATTCCTACCAGTTTATAGCCCCACTCGCTTCTGCGCCAAGAAAGCAGCTCTCGGGTGCTCTGGCTCTGAACTGATTTCTGTCTGCAGTGTTCACGGGTGGCGGTTGGTCCTGCCGCCTCAGTTCTCTGACAGGTGTGAGAAAATTGTCGATTTTCTGCGGTTCAGCATTTTTTGTTGTTGTGAGGATGAGGCCGACAACTCCTACGCTCTTGACATATCAGAGCTAAATATTTGAAATCATTTTGAAATTTACTTTGTTGTTTTAGGAAGTGTTTGACTGCAGGTTTTCCTTTTTTCCTTTTTTAATGTAACTGACAGGTGCTGGAAACCCCACCCAGTCCCCACGTCCAGGGAGCAAGTTCGGCTCCAACCCCCGGCCTTGTGAAGCTCCCCATTTGCTCCCTGTGTCTGATGGGAACGGCGACTGTCAGACCAGGAGCTCTGGCCTTCGCTTTACTGTTCTATTTCTGGTCCGCGGGATTGTTTCACTTGCTCAGAGCTACAGCTATTTAAAAAATATTTTTGTGTTTTATCTCTCACTGTTATGATAGAGGAGGACAGATTTAAAATCTGGACTAATTGCGATTATGTTGACCTGAACTTGGACTTTTGGACTTGTGTGATGTAAGTAATCATACACCCCAATTGCATTTAGCCCCTTTTAGACCATAGTTTTCCATGGTGGATAAAATATTACAGAGTAAAATTAAGTCTAACCATCTATTCAAAGAGGTCTTCCTCCATTTCCACAAGAGATTGTATTGCCATGTTGCCTTATAAACTATCCTCAGTTTATTATGTCACTGCATCTCTGACTTCTAAATATTTTAATATCTGAAAGTTTTCCCATGCCACTTGGAGTTATGACAGGGCAAAAACATGACCAGAATTGGTCATGGAGTTATTTAAATCCCTGATAGAATTTATTACGTGCCGGTCTCTTCTGAAAACAAAGGACAAAAATAGTCGTGTTTTCATGTCTTCAGATGGTAATTATAGGTTAGACACTATTACGGAAAAAGTAAATGGCCCATCGTATTTTTCACATCTTTTGGACTTAGGTCATATAAATGATTAAAAAACATAATAACATCTGCCCCAGTATGACACTGACTTAGAGTTATGAGTCTTCAAACTTTCTGGGAGGTTTTTTCCATTTCCCAGCTGTGCACATAGCTGCCTTTCAGGATCTACAGGCCGAAGGGCGATGTGGGAGGAGCCAAACTTGGACGCTTTGCAAACTGTTTTTAGAAGTGATTCTTCTCTAAGTACTTTCCCAAGGAAATAAAACGACATCTTCATGGTTAAAATGATCATGCACTTGACATAATAGTATCAACTTGTGGAGTGTCTTTCCCTTGATTGTGAACTATAACCAAGACAAATGGTTGCTTTACCTTACAGATGGGAAACCCTGGAAATGGGCAGTTTCATTTGGCTGCTCTGTTCACAGAGCCAGACATGTATGTTGAAGCCCATGTGAGAGCCTGGGACTTCAGGGAGAATCCTTTTCCTTTCCATTTTAGGCCAGTCTCTGCCTCCGTGAGCCGACTAAACCCTCTCTGATCCCCCCGAGAGTACTGGCCTCTAACTTGCACCTCTACTTCTGCCCTGGACTGGTGCTTTTGTCAGAATCATGGAAAATGCAGTAAAGAAAGCAAAGATAGGGAAATGCAATGAGAATTTTATTTCAATGCCTTAGAGCCTCTAACTTATACAGTGCGTGTCTGCCCCGGATGCGCACAGGGGCATGGGGAAGTAATGCCCTGCCCAGCAGCGAACTCTGTGTGGGGACTTACGATCTCACCTTCTCTGCTCTCTTTCCCTGTTTGCCCCCTAGAAGCCACTTGACAGTTGTGGCTGGCAGATTTGAATTCCACCGTGACGCTTAAGAAGTCATCTGTGGGGAGCTCTGCTGCCAGCACGGCTATTTCAGGGAAGAGAAAGGGACAAGGGGTTTGCTCCTTGCCAAGTGCATTGTTCCGGGATGAGAAGGCTGGAGGAGGAGAAAGGATGCTTTGCTCTTAAAGTGCCTGCCTTTTCAGTGCAAGGCAAGCTGCTGCTATTATTTCATCTATAACCGACGTTGGTAAAGACACATAATAGACATTTTATACAATGCAATGTGAGAAGTCAGAAAACCAGAAAGTTCTCTGACAGGAACACCTTACAACTTGATGCTAAAGAAAATGTCCTTGTCAAATGAGCATTGTGCCTTTTGTAAAAACTGTCCCTTCATTTCCTGAAGTTTAACTGGCAGGCGTAGCATTTCATTCCATCTTATATAGCGACTGATTGCTCGGGGCAGCGTGTTCCTTTAAAAGTCATGCTTTTACTGCTTTTCGGTAATTGCATTCTGTATGTGCAATGATCTGAAAGCTATTTGAGGGAGGAGAGCATAATATTACACATGTGTTAGAGAAAGATGCCGAACCTCTGCCCCATTTCCTGAGGCTTGAGCATCCGCGTGGTGCTGATCCAATAATACGATAGACACAATTTTAATTTGTATTACTCCGGTTTGCAATTTGTACAGACCGTTCCAAAAAGACAGATAGATCTATTTAAATCCTTCATTCACGGTTAATTAGGTATTTGAAAGGGTTAATCAATGACTTACCCAACACATTCCTAAACCACTGCAGTGTTCCTTACAAAGACCCAGCAGTCAATAAATGAATTAGAGGGGAAGATATTCAGTGCTGAACAGAACATGCATTAAGGCATAGCAATCCAAGAAAAACGTGTACATGAGGAGCAAACCGGCAGCTTATTAGAGCCCAGGGTTAAAAGTCCAAAGGAAGGGAAGCAGCAGGACACAGAGGCCATGTTAGTAGAAATACGGGTCAAATTAATCTATTGGCATAATTAGCAGATGGTTATTAATAACATTATAGAAGCCGTTGGCATGTGTGTGTACATACACACCATCTGAATGAGTTCAAAAGAACCCTGTACTTATTGTAATTAAATTATTAGTGTGGGAAGGCACCACAGGCTGTGGGGGCCATAGCAGCAGGCCGAGCCATGCAGCCAGGCTGTTTTCTCACTATAAGAAAATGTTCAGAATTTGGATATCTTATCAAACTGCATCTGTAGAGCAGAAATTATGATGACTCTCAGGACTAAGTGGCCCGCTTATAACTTCAGTGTTGGCGAAACCATGGACCAGATAGCTTGGGGATGAATAAAAAAGAAACAGGGAAACAAACAAATAAAATAAAATTTTATACATGAGGTAAGTCTCTTAGTCAAGCAAATTCTCTACTTCTATATCTTTGCTCCTGGATACACATGTAAAAGTAAGGGCTAAAGACTTAAGTTTCGGATTTTTTAAAAGACTTCATAGATTTAAATGCAAAGCACAGCGAATAATGCCAACTATAGTTAAAGTTGTAGATTTAAAAGAAAAAACAAAAAGACTCCCTTTTCTTTGTGTTTTTAGTGTTATTTACTTTAATCTTGGACTGCTTTTGTTTATCTGGTGAAAGGAAGGAGGCAGACTTTTCTTTAATTAGTAAGATGGATTTTTTTTTTTTTGCTAACAAAACTGTTGTATCTTGGATTTGGAAAAGTCAATGAAACTTGTGAGCAAACCCAACAATTAAGAAAGAAAGAAAGGCATTTTTTTTTAGGCAAAACTTCAGACTCTAGAAATTTTAGCAAAAACAACAATAATGCAAAAGAGTTCTTTAAGGTATGCTTCCTGCAGAGAAAAGTGTAGCGTGCAAGGTTTTGGAAGATATGGGTTAGCATATAACTGGGTAACGCTGTGTGTGTGGGGGGCGGGGGGGTGGAGGGGCGTGTTATATGTGGGTAGGAGTTTTCAAGTCATGGCTGTGGTTGTGAGAAATCCAGGTGTTAGATCAGGAAATTACGAAATGACTTTCCTGAGGTGATCCCTCCTTGACTTGGAATCTGATTTCTCCATATCTGATCAAACCTACGTTACTTGCAGCAGAAGAATCCATGCTTTTGTACACAATGTGCGGGAACCTGAAGGTGAGCTGTACTGACAGTCACTGGTATTTACTGCGTGTCGACGGTGGCCCTGACACTTTTCAGGATGCTCGACCCATTTAACTAACCCACTGAATTCCCCAGCAGTCCTACCCGTAAACATTATCTCCATTTTTGCAGATGAAAAACCTGGCGAAGAGATGCACTTAATTGTCCAAGTTCAAACAGCTAGACAGAGTAAAACTGAGATATAAGTGTTGTGGCTCCAGTCTACTCTTACTACTTTGCCACATTGCCTCTCCATAGACCTTGGAGGCAAGATGCCTCTCCTCTGTCTGGACGTAGTAGCACACACTGCCCCTCTGCCCCTTCTCCTCACCAATGAGCAAGCACTATAAAGGGCCAGAAGAGTGAGGCCCCTGTTAAGTATTGGTAGCCACGGCATGAACAGGGAACCTTAGGACAAGGAACTTCCCACTCCACACACCGCCTCCCACCATAGCTTCAGGTTCGTCCATCACCTTGTTCTCCTGAGTCTGTGTCTGTGTAGCCAGTCAGCCTGGGGTCCCTAATGCCTTCGTCACAATGACCTCCCGGTGCTCTCCTCTGGCCAGCAACATCCTGAACATGTTTGCCCATGTTGTTTTAGATAACACAGGCACCTCCAGAAAGTACAGGAACCTACACAGAACCTTGGATCTTAGAGAGATGAGTTCTATCTATGAGCCAGGCCTTCTCAAGGTTGTCACAGTGAGTTACCTGGCAGGGTCCTGAGAGTAGGTGGAGGAAGTGGTGATGGTCCTTGTGGGGGCAGAAACCTGGGAGCATTGAGGGTCCTCACCATGTAGCCTGTCCAGCCGAGTCCCACGTTTCTATCAGTCTGGATTTTAGGGAGCAGGCAGGTGCACCTGGGTGTTGAGAGCTGGGTGGCAGGGAGGAAGCCCCTCCTACCTTTCACTGGGCTTGAGAGACTGGGGTCAGAGCCACTGGGCAAGCCTGGAATGAACATCCCTCTGACTATCACGTGGCCTAGGGTCCTTCCTGACCTACAAGGAGCTCTATTTTATTCAAAAATCTGCATGCACCTCTAGAATAGGATCTTAGAGTGGGGTTTTCATTCATTTATTGACTTTTTTTTATCGAGGTATAATTTTCCTGCAGGGAAATGTAGACATTCTGAGTGTGCAATTCGTTCAGTTTGACAAATGCATACTCCTCTGTAACCCACACCCCTATCAATACATCGAACATTTAAATTACCTTGTGCAATATATGGAATGTTTAAAGTCCTTCCCAGGCAATCCTCATCCCCTCCCCACCGGATGTAACCACCTTAGGTTAGTTTAGCCTGGTCTAGAATTTCATATAAATCCAATTGTGGGACTTGTCCCACTCGCTGTTTGTCAGAGGAACTCACAGTGCTGCGTGTATCAGTTGTTCGTCCCACCTGATTGCCGAGTGATATTCCATTGTATGAACAGACCAGTTTGTTGATGGATATATGGATTATTTCCAGTTTTGAGCTTTTATGAATCAAGCTGCTGTAAACATCCATGGATAAGACTTCTGCGGGCATGTATATTCATTTCCGTGGGTGCGATTGCTGACTTACACAGCTGCTCTTGGAGGGTAAATGGAATCCATCAAGGTGCTTCCAGGACAGGAGGAAGATTTGAGCATGTGGGCACAGCAGCAGAACCATGTCATCATTAGCTCAGGACAAACTCGAGGCTAATCACAGAGGAGGACACAGACTGAGCGCCTGCCCTGGGTCTGTTGGCTTGAGCGAGCTCTCGTTGTTACTCCCTCACTGCGTTAGTGACCTGACTCCCACAGATGTTCTCTTTGCCCTGGGAAGACGATCACACCTGTGATTGTCTTTGTGATGCAGTCCCACTGAGAGAACCATGCTCAGGATCATTCCCGTTCTTACCAATAGAATTCCAGCTCTGGGACACCTGCCTGAATAGCTTGGGATTCCTCTGACTTCTGGTGGGCAAGCAACATGAGATGGTGGTCCTGCGTGTCCATGCACAGACAGGCTATAGAACTGCCCAGCAAGACACGGCCTTGGCATTGTTGGTCAGCGTGAAGTGACTTGATCTTTTTACCGCATGTTTGGAGTGTCCTGCAAGACGAAGCAGCAGTCCAGGGGTTCTGTGCCTACAGCTGGAGGGAACACAGGGCGTGCTGGCCCTTCGACTTTCCGGAGCACTGGGAGCCCAGAACACACTGCCAAGCGCCTTAGAGATGGAATAGGCCTGTGAAATAAGGTGGGATCTGCATTCTGGTGATGAGAAATGTATGCATGTTTTAAGGACTTTTGATACACCTTATTAGGTAGTGGTTCAGGCAGCCGAGCTACTTTATACTCCTGTGAGCAGCAAATAGGGATGCTTTTTTTTTTCCTTCAAACCTGGAGAAAACTGACTAATGCTTACCTGTCATCCCATAATGTTTAGGTTACCAGAAGATTGATGTTTAATCTTCCGGTAACCTAAAGATGATCGGAACCTTCACTTTGTGTGTTTGCAATGCTTCTGTTTGTCTTGTTGTTTTGGGGGCAGCTGGATGAATATTTTTTGTTATTTTTCTCTCCCACAACCAGGGGATCACCACATTCTCTGCAGTGTCAGGGATACTTCATTGATTTCAGATTCACCTCAAAAGTCGTTTGATGCCCTGTCTTCTTCCTTGGCCATTCTCAGTTCTGCTCTGGAATACACACGTTCCAGAAACTCAGTCTTTGTCACTCCTTTACGTTCAAGCTGGAGGCCCTGAATTGTCACTAAAAAGAGCAATTTCAGGTTCTCAGTCAAAACAAGGTCTTAGTGTGACCTTTTTGACTAGTTTTCTGCTCTTTACAGATGTATTCATGATCCCACAGCAAAACCGTTAACAAAACTTGAGCTAGACATTATCTTTCCTTCCCAAAACTAGCAAAAGAGGGTGGGTTCAGTGTTCAAAATTAGGGATTTGGGATAGATGGCAAGATTTCTGGTCAGTGGTTACAGTTTGTGTGTTATTTCCCAGGGTTGCTGTGACAAAGTGCCATCAACTAAGTGACCTACAGCAGCTGAAGTTCATTGTTTCGTAATTCTGGAGCTTAGAAGTCTGAAATCAAGGGGTTTGCAGGACTGTGCCATCTCTGAAACCTGCAGGGAGATCCTTTCCTGTCTCTTTCTAGTTTCTGGTGGTTTGCTTACAATCCTCCCTCCTCCTTGGCTTGTAGCTACATTGCCCCAGTCTGTGCCTTCACCGTCATGTGGCACTCTCCTTGTGTGTCCCTGTCTTCCCATAGCCTTTTTCTGATAAGGACACCAGTTGTACGGCATTAGAAGCCCACCCTAAACTCACTATGACCTCATCTTAACTAAGCATCCACAATGACTGTGTTTTCACGTAAGGTCACATTTTGAGGTTCTGGAGGGTTAGGACTTTCAACATGCTTTTTTGGAGGATACAGTTTAACCCATAGTATGGAAACTTTGATTATGATGCCAACTGCACTCTGGAGTGGGGAGTTCCCCAGGCACGCTTTAAAAACAAGGGTGCTGCCCTGACTGGTGCGGCTCAGTGGGTTGGGCATCGTCCTGGGAAGTGAGACGTCGCCTGTTCCATTCCCGGTCAGGTTGCAAGCCTGGGTTGCATGTTTGGTTGGGGCATGTGCAGGAGGCGGCCAACTGATGTTCCTCTCCCTTTCTCCTTCCCTCCCCTCTCTCTAAAAATAAATAAATAAAATCGTAAAACAAGAAAATAAACACCCCCCCCCAAGAGTGCTGACCTTGCTCACCGTATCTGGGAGAGTCCCTGAAAAGGCGAAAAAAGGTGTTCCTTTTTTGAGGAGACAGACTTCTGTAACTTTGGAAAAACGGCAGACCTGAAATTAATTTCTGACAATCTGTTACCATTTTTTGCTCTAAACAGTTGCTTCTAATTATGCCCCTTTGATGTTTGCACCTCTCAAATATCTTGAAACTAAGATCTTTTCTATTTTTCATGCTTTCAACATTGTTAACACAAGCTAAACAAAATTTAGTTATTCCGGGCCCTTTGGGTTAGTCAGGTCCTACAGCACCTTAATAATTGTAAATTGCTCTTTTCTTTTATTTTTTTTGCACATTTTATTATATTTTTCCCATTACCACTTCCCCCCTTTATGCCCTGTTCTTTTCAATTTTCTCCTCAGCTGGCTGCTTTCTTAGCACTTAAAATTTCACCTTGTGCCTCACCTGGTGGGAACAAAGATGCAGCCACCTGTGTTGTTAATGAAAGGACTTCTGACACATGGAAGTTCATCTGGAAGCCGAGTGTCCATGTCGGCAGCTTTATTTCCAAGGGTTCCAGGAAAATCTGAGGTTTTTGTCTTCATGGCGCTTACTTGTATTGTACAATTTTTCCCCCTCATTTCTTTCATAGACACAACATGGAGAGAAACCCACAGTTTTTGCACTTTCTATGTAAGAGTTTCAGTGATCAAAACATGAGGGTGTAGAGTTAGTGTGTGTGTTAAAAACAAGTAGCCAGAGTACAGTGAGAACTGTACAGAGTACAGTTCTTCTCTGTGCCTTTTTTTTCTCTGTGCATTTTTTAAAGGCTGTTGGTGTCATGATGTGTGGGCCCCGTGATCGCAACCCGTCCCCAGTGATGCCGTAAGTTTGTCCCCCCTTTGCTCCACTGATGCCTCCACATCGTTTCTGAGAAAGAGAAGAAAGCTCAAATAATTCTATTATATAAACCTCAGGAATTCAGGAAGTTTAGTGAACAGTAATTATGTATTAAAGAACAGGGATGTCTTTTTATTCTGATGCTGTGACATCTTGGGGTCTTGCTGACCCTGGAAGGGACTGCCCCTCCCAAGGTTAGCTAATTCCTGGAAGCAAGCAACTTGTCCATCAGGAAGTGCACCTTTTATATGCAAATCAGCCGATCTGGAGTTCACACTTTCCTTCTCCTGCTTTAACCCTGGGAGTCAGAAGGCCTCCCACCTCCGCTAACTACTCCAGGCCAGGTATCAGATAACTAGGGGCAGCGAGTCCTACATTCAAGCTATTCAGATGACCCCATGACCCTGAACCTGCGTACCCTGCTTCCCCTGTCTTGCCCACACCTTCCTATAGAAAACCACTATACAGGCTCTTGCCCGTGTTTTTCCCTTGGTACCTGTGACTCTTGATTAACCCAGGTACTTCACGGTGTGGCTCTGCAGGGCATGCTGTAACTCCAGTTTCTAGGATCTCTGAATGTAACAACTTCCTCCTTCATTGAAGTGTCTCTCTGTGTTATACCCTCACTGTTTAAACACATCCCGAGTACATGCTGAAACAAAGTACATTAACAGTCACTCAAAAATGGCTCTCATGGAATCCCTTTGAGGTGTCTGTCACTGATTACAGCCAAGTCAAGGACTTGGTCAAAGGTGTGTCAAAAAAAAAGAAAGAGACCCAATGCATATTCTGCACCTAGTGTCTGCAACAGGAAGTCACTGAGACTTATCATCAGGCTGTTCTAGAAAGGGCAGTGTGGCGTGGAGAAAGGCCGTCGTGAAATGAATGGTCTGGGTCCATTTCTCTGGCTGTTACAGGGTTCTTTTAACAACATCCCCTTCTATTTCCTTCCCCCTCGAAACCATCCGCTCCAAGACTGAGACGGCGGCGAGGCAAGCTCGGTACCTAGGGCGCACATTTCCAGCATTGCTCAAGGAGGAGCGCGTGCCCTTGTCTGCTTATTTTCACTAGTAGAAAATTCGGCATCTTGAAAGTCCAGACTCTGATTTGACTGCGTGCTTTTATGCTTCAACAAATCATGTCTAACTATTCAGGAATTAAATTGAAACTGGGCATCTCTTCATCCTCTAATACAGATTAGGATGAAGTTAATAAAAAAACATTGGATGCATTATATGCGTTCAAATATGGTCAGCAGCGTTGCTTCCTTGGTATGGAGGTTGTAAGTGCGGGAGCAAAAAAGCTGGATGAAATTTCCTGGCATTAGCTTTTGTGGAAGGAGCTCTCTGAGCAGTGAAATCATACGTGGTGAGAGAGAGAGGTAGTCGTGTTGCTTTGTGCCCGAAGCACGCGGTTCATCCCCTTGTTATATGAAGTTTGATGTGCTCCTCGAATGGTCCTCTTTTTTACTCGGTGGACCCCTCAAGGGCAGAAACCATTTCTTAGTTTTCTCTGCTTCTTCAGCATCTAAGCTATACCAGATACTCAAAAAGTCCTCGCAGGGAAAACTCTTTATGGAATGAAGCTATTTATAATGCATTTTATTTGCTCTGTAAGTATATAATTCTGTGGAACTGGAGTAACTAAAAATCCTTCTCCCTATCCATCAATACAGGGCCACGACTTACAGCTCCACAGTGTGAGACTCCTCTTTTCCATGAAGCTATTGCATAAAGTCCTTGAAGGCAAAAATATATATTTTCTGCTTTGCATCTGTCTCTCAAATCATCCAACCAAGGGCTGTGAATTTATCCATTTTCGCTCACCTTGGTGAGGAAAAAGGAACAATCTACAAAACGGCTATTTTTGAATACTTAATTCAAAATTCGTATGCATTCCACACTTTATGTGGTGGGTATCAACCGAACACACTGGGTACCTCCCATTTTCCATTTTTAAACTAAATTTCAATCTTTGGGTGTGGTTGCTTTGCCTTTATGCATGTCTTTTGTGTTGTATTTTAAATTGAGCAAAAATGTATGGTAGGGTAAATGACATAGTCCTAGGATTTCAATGTGATACTTGAACAAAAGCTATGATATTCACAAGATGCAATGGAGCGTACATCTACTTATCTGGCTGTGCAAACTTATGAGCCTGATAACAATAGCAATGAGACAATTTTTTTTTTTGCATGAGTGACTCTTCAGAAGTTCTTCTAATAGCCACGGTAGGAGACTTGCACTTGGAGATCAGCAGTTTTGTGCTGAATAAAACAGCCCTCTTTTAGCTTCTCTGCTCATCTGTATTCTAACCCGAAGCCTTCTCCCTGGACCCAGCTTGGAGTGGCCTTTAAATCCTGTTCTTTTCTTCATTATGACTCACCCTTGCCCCACTCACCTGTGTGTTATAGTCACCTGTATTGAATTTCTATGCCTCTATCAAATTGATTACTTTTTAAAAGACAAAATAGCACAGCGTTACCCCTCTTACACAGTCGACATATTTATATTCATGACTCTCTTCCCTTTATTCCTCCTGATAATTTTTGAAATGTGTCTGCGTCTTTCACTTATGACCACTTTCCCATTTGCATACATGTTCAGGTGTTCTGTCCGCCCTCTGTTGAAAAGCTGCTCCTTTTGGAATTAGAGACTCCTTAGCCAGGCGTGCAAAATTAAATGTAATCTGCAGTCAGCCTCTGTCCTTCCCGGCCTCAACGTTCCACCAGAAGCGCGATTCCTGTACTCACCCAGCCTCCGGCTCTCCCGTCGGACTTCGTTCCATCACCTGCTTTTCCAGGCACCTTCGCCCGCCATTCTTGATGTAGTGTAAAAAATCCATGCTTCGCCTTGATCCTTCTACCTCACCCCCAAACTGGGTGGGGTTATCTGCCTCCTCTGGAGGTTGCATGCTTCCCTCTACCTGGGCGTAGGATGTATGGCTGTACGCCCGAAGGCTTCCTTGTGTACTCCCCTCCCATAATCGGAGATGCCAATGTCTCCGGCACTGAGGGCTTTGTCTTCCATTTGGTTTCCCAGAAGTGTTCAGTAAAGTTCCAAGACACAACAGGTATGTGTTGCTGAATTGAAAATGTGGCTCTGTTTTCATTGTGTTAAGTTTACCCTGAACCAAATATAGTGCTACGGTCCCAACATTGTTTGCGGACTTCAGCTGGCCAGCATTTTGCCCACCTGCTCCACATAAAAGGCAGGACAGTGTCTATGTTGAAAGGATGGCCTCTGGATTTGTCCTGCCTAAATATACGTTTGGGCTTGGCCATTCCCTGGCTGAGTGCCTTTGGGCAATTTGCTTAACCTCTCCGAACTTCAGTTTCCTGACCCATAGGACGTGGAGAACAATAGTGTTCTTTATAATCCTTTATTATTCCTTATGTTGCCTATCCCCTTAATTATTTAAAGTGAAAAAAACGAATTGCAGGAAATTTATTACATGTAGACTCATATGTTTTTCTTTGTATTTCAAATATAGGTGTTATTATTTTTCCATTTCAGGATTCATTCTATGTTTTTCAGGACACAAGTCAATTATTTCTGGATTCAGAGTATCACTACTCTACTTAAAAAGAAAACAAACTTCCATTTCCTTTACAGATTGTGTAGCTAGGGTCCCCCCTTTTCCTCCCAGGCCTTCCTGCCTGTGCCTCTTACTCTGCCCACACGTTTCTGAATCTCTCTGTCCTGACGCCAGGCCCTTCTCAGAATAAGATCCTACTAGAATGGGCGAACTCTATAATTCATGCTGGGATCAACTAAACAGTAAAAGAAAAATACAGAGAGTATGAAGTTCGACCCGGACCCGGAATGGATTGTGCTCCTCTGGGCGGAAGGACAGAGTGAGGAGAATAAAACTTAAGGGCGGGTGGGGCGATGTCCTTCCAGCTGTTCTCTTGAGTTAAGTCAAATTTCTGTCTATTTTCATTTCCTTGTGGCAGATTGTTGGGACTCCCTCTTTGTTCACTCTCACTATCTCTGATAAATTTCTCAGGCTTTTCCAAGAGGAAAGACATGCCTTCCTTGGGAACATTGTGCTATGGTATGGTATGGTATAATATAATATAATAGTTAAGGCCATATACTTTGTGGTTAAATACTAACTTTGTCACTTACTTGCAAGGTGATCTTGGACAAATTCATTTAACCACCTTGTGCCATAAATTCCTAATCTGTAAAATGAAAGGACAATAATAATAATGCCTTCCTTACAGGATATGAGAGTTAAATTGGCTAATGAATATAAAGAATTTAAAGTAGTATCTGATGTAAACAAGTATCACTTTTGTCATTATTCCCACCTGAGCTCACATGTCTAGCAAAGCAAGGCACAAATGTCTGGGCAGATCTATTTTCCGCCCTGTCAAATCTAGCTTAAGGCTGGCTCCCTTTCCCTAGGATTAAGCCAGGCTGTCCTGGGCATCTGTCCTGAAGTATGTCTTTCTTTTTTTTTTTTGGAAAAAAATTTTAAATTTTTTATTTGAAAATAATTTCAAACTTGCAGAAAAGTCGCAAGAACATAAATTAGACATGGAATATTTATCTACTTTTTACTCAGAATTCACTCGTTTTCAACATTTTTGCCATTTGTTTCATCACCTGCACTCACTCATATGTATGTGTACATATATTAAATATATATTTACATAGATATGCATGCGCATATATGAAAAATATTTTTCTGATTCTTTTGAGAGTAAATACTTACATCATGGCCCTTTACCCTTAAATATATCACTGTGTCTTTACTAAGAACGAAAGTTTTCTCTTACATAACCACAGTATATGATCGACTTTGTACATTTAACATTGATACACTCCTTTTTCAATTGGCCCAATAATGCCCTAATAGCACCCCCCCCAGACAGTGGGGAGTGTATAAAGTGGCCTCTCTTTCTGCAAGTCTGTCTTCCCTTTAATTACATATCCTGTTGATTCCCTCCAGTTGGCTCTTTGACTCCCATCCATGTGGCGCTTGCCCTTGGTTCGCAGCATCTCCCATTTGAAAGCCAGCTAATTAAGCCTGGACATTCCCGAGCCTCGCCTTCCCTCTCAAGTCAGATCACCCCGTGATGAGAAAGGAGGGTTAATGCAAACCACAGGCGACAAGGTGTGCTGAAGGGGACGTTTATTGACTCCCACTAACTGTGCACACTCGTTCAGATAATTAACACTCACCATGCACGTACACGGGTGACGAGAAGGGGCTTCAGTTTGATGGGGAGCTTTTCCTCTGACGTATTCCCCTGCCCTTGTCCTCTCGTGTTAGTTATTTTAGCTCCAGCCTTCCGATTTTTCCTAGTATAATATACATATGGCTCAGAACGCACCTTATGACCTTTTATCTGGGTCAAGTCCTGTTGCCTCCAGGGGGGCAGCGCTTGGTGTGTGCACCCACACCCCTTGGCAGAGGCTCTGGAGCAGAGGCTGGGTGCAGAGAGGGAGTGGAAGTGCTTCGTAGGCTGGAAGCGGGAGTCCAAATGCAATCCACTAAGCCGCCTCCAGGAAGGACGTCGGAGTTGAGAATCAGCTAGAACAGAGCGACTGGGAAGAGAGCGGGAAATTTAGTGTGAGCTACAGGCAGGAGCAGACCGTTTCAGAAGGCTGGGTGGAAGAAACAGCTACGATCCCTTCAGGTTCTAGAACCAGCGGCCTGACTTCAGGAAGGAAAAGATCGATTAGGACATGGAGCTAATGCATTCTCTTCTCTTGGTCTTCTCGTTCGGTCTCTGTGTAATACAAATGACTTCACCATCCGTGCTTTTAGATTCCCCAGTAGAACAAGTAAACTTTTTGTCTGAAAGAAGCACAGGTTTTCTGATAGGTTCAAGTCATTCCTTTACCCGTTTGCTTAGCTTATATTCTCTCTGGCTCACAGAACACATGCCCACAAGGCGTGTGATAAAATATACTGGAGTCCAGTACAGCGGTGGACTAGTGCCAGGCCTTTTATAGGACCTACCTTATACAGGCCCACTTTAAACCCATGCAGCATCTTCGTGCACGTTAGAAAAAGGGTGGACACGGCCCTGCACCAAGCAAGCCCAGCTTGGGGAGAAGAACACAGATTGGATATTAATTAGTCTATTCAGCCATCAGCTGGACGCACTTAGCAGAGCCTAACCCACACCTCTATAGGGGAAGCCCTGTGGTCTGGTACTACGCACGTTGACATCACCCCTTCGAGGGAGGTGGGGTAAGAGCCAGCTAGTCGGCTGCACTGAGCTCCTCTGACTGTACCCCATCGATCCATGAAATCTGAACCTAACCTGGTTCCAGTGACCAAAGCAAAAGGGAGCTGCTTCGAATTGTGGAAATTTTAAGCTTATCTGTCTTTGTGGGTTATAAAGTACATTGAATTGGAAAGAAAAGGCAGAGTCTGAAGAGTTATTTGTACCCAGTTCCAAACCTACATCAGCTCCTTGTTCTCCCTTTGCTGAGGGGCTCATTGTCAGTCCCTGAAAGGGTTGTCTCGACTTGCCTCCCCCCGAGCTCATCATCAGCTCCCAGACTAACAGTAGCCCGCGGTGTGCTGAGCGGTGCCCATGCCCGAGTTCTGCTTCGCTCTATTGCTAAATAGCAGTTGATGGGCGGGATAGATACATGGCTTGCCATGGCTGGACTTCGTTGTTCTTATCTGTAACATGGGGTTGTATAAAGTCCAAAGAGACTGACCACGTGAAGAATGTAAAACTATAAAGAGCAGCACAAACTAAAGACAACTGAAACCAGAAAAAGTTAATTTAGCCTAAAGTTAAAGTAGAACAATTTGCTTACTCATTTTTTCTATGATTCCTAGACATGGTTTGGACATCTACTAAGTACTGAAGAAATATATCATTTTCAACTGTCTGAATCTATACGCAGTTGATTTCAAAGCTTAATTGTATTTGAATGAGGAATCAATACATATAACTGCACTCACATTACTGTGCTGAAAGTCTGTGCATGTTTCTGATGCTTTCATAATATATTTCAATTTTCCTACCATTTTTCCATTATGATCTCATATTTTTGAAAGGGTTCTTTGAGCATAGCAAAGTGGCACAAATCCCAAATGAATGGTAACGATCATTTCGATTTCAAGCTGCATTTGTTAGAATGTTCTGCAGCCCCTCCTGGTTCCAGGCTGTCTCTCTAACAGAGACACCAAACAATTCTTCCTGAAACAGTCATTTTATTATGTTTCTTTCTGCATTAAAAAAAATCCCTCTTTCCCAGTTTGGATTACTATGAGGGATGGCTACAGCTCTGTATAGTTGTGCCACGGCCTTTCTTTCCATGCTTGTAGCTCAGTTTTAGAACATACCCCTGCTCCAGCTGAGCTTACACCTCATGGTCCCAGGGGGGTGGAGGTTCTTCTCCGTGTATCCTTATTATTCTGATTTGACCCCAGATGTCTGTGTTCCACCCTTTCCATAAGCGATCTGACCCACTCACAGTATCCAACTGAAATCCAGGGTCCTGCCCGGGATGCAGGACCTTTGGGGTTTCTCTAGCTCTAGTTCTCTCTCTCTCTCTCTCTCTCTCTCTCTCTCT
>PVKM010002098.1:0-68468 GCA_004027735.1 Carollia perspicillata | reverse complement strand
GAATAATAAAAAGATCTCCTCCACATTTTCTTCCAGTTCCTGTCTTACCCCTCCCTTTTCCTTCCCTTCCTGAAAAGTTCAATACTTAAGCCATCAGGTGGCACCAAGCAAGCAGGGATCTGCATGGGAGTTAGGATGGCAGGAGCCAGGTAGTGGTGAGGAAGGTGTCCATGGAGCAAAACAGCCCAGCATGGGGCTGTGGAAGTCATGTAGGAAAAGTGTATTCTCAACACTATTCTTATAAAATAGTTTACATTTGTACATGTATTTGGCCTCCCCTCCTATTACTTGGGTTAGTTGACCCCTTTTTTTTAAGGCCAGCTCCTCTGCTTCTGTCTTGGATTCCATCCCTTCTTGACTAGTTAAGGACATCTATCCATCTCTTGTATCAGTTTATCCCACTGCCACGTACACTCTCCACTTTAGAGTAAAAATTCCTTGGGGGGAAAAATCCTTCTATCCTCATCTGAGTTTATTTCAGGCATGCTTTAATCCCACCACTGCTCCAGAACTGCTCTCATCAGGGTCACCGGTGGCTTCCACATCATGTAATCAAATGGCCAGTTGTTGGTGCCCACTAATTTAACAGATGAATACTAGCTCATTTAGGGAAATACCTTCTTTCACCAGGCTTCTGGAAAAGTCTTGGTTCTCCTATTTCAGTGGATCTATCGCCTTTGCTGTTTTCTTCTCATCTCAATGTTTTCACTTTGGAACAACTCATTCTCAGCCTTGAGAACTCCTCACATTTTTTGTCTACATGTATCCCCTAGATTATCGCATTTGTCTCATAACTCTGTGAGATGGTGGCTTGCAAACGTATACCTCTCTTCTGAACTCCAGACCTGTTGTACACAGCTGCCTAGTTGGCATCTCTACCTGGATGATTAATGCATGTCAGAAACCTAATATGTCCAAATTCTCACTCATTATTCATCCAATATCCCCCAAACCTGGTTTTCCTTATCTCAGTAAATAAGTGTATTCCATAGTTGCTCAAGCTAAAGACCTCGGAGTAATCCTGCAATTGATCTGTCATCAAATTCCCTCATATTCACTTAGAAATGTGTCTAGAATCATACCACTTTTTACCATTTCCTTGCCACTATCCTGGTCTTGTCCACAGGCTCCTATTATTTGCACTATTAAAGTAGTTTCCCAACTGGTAGCTTTGTTTCCACTCTGACCTCTATTTACTTGATTTATTTTAATAAAGCACCTAGAACTGTCCTTTAACATTTGTGTCAGATCAAATCTTTCCTCTGCTCAAAACATGGCTCTGTGTTGCCTTAAAGAAAAATCCCCAAACTCCCTAGGACATGACCACCTGCCTCTCTTAGACTAGATTTTCTACTGATCTCCTTTCTCTCATCTGGGAACTGGCCTCTTTGCTCTTCCTTAGGGACTTTATACTTGTTCCAACCACAGGATGTTAACACTTCCTTTTGCCTCTGCCTGAAATCTTTTTCTTCCATATATGCACATGGATGTGTCTCGTACTTCCTTGAGATTTTTATCCAAATGTCAACTAATCAGTGAGCCTTTCCCCAGTCACCCTATCTAAAACCACCCTTGCCCCATTCTTGTTCTCCCAACATGCCCTATTCTGCTTATACTACTTTATTCTTCTCTGTAACACTCCTTGTTATGTAACATCTTGTATATTTGCTTGTATATGTGTTATTGTCTATCTTCCGTCCACTAAACTGAAAGCTCAGTGAGGGCAGGGGTTTTGTTTAGTTTGTTCATTGTTGTTTTACTAGCATTAGAGCAGTTCCTGACAGGTAGTATGTACTCAATATATTGAGGAGTTTCTGAAATAAATAACAGATCTCCTCCTTCAAGGACAGATATTAATTATTCTGAGAGAAAAATACATTAAGCCATAAGTATGAACTCCTCAGTGTAACTTATGTCCAATTACAGCTTAAACTGTAAGGGAATGAGGGAATGAGGACAATTGGGAATTGGGTTCCTGGTATCCACTCCTAGAACTGTCCTTAGCCCACTCTGTGACTCTTAAGTTTTTGGTTTAGATTTCATCATCTGTAAAATGATGTTGTTGGACTAGATTGGGGGTTCCTGGCCTGGGGTATAAGGACTCCTCAGTAGCCCACAGTGGGCTTCAGGGGACACAGGGGACATGTGCATCTCCTATTGCTGTATGCAAAATGTTGGGGCTATGGGCACATGTATGCATTTCTTTTCCATGTGAGAAAAGTTTATGATTAAAGTAGAGTAGAAGTCCTTGAAGTCTTTACTGAGTTCTAATTTTATGTGATTCTAAGTTTTGAAAAGAGAATGACAGAAGACAGCCTGATGCCTCTCTGCAAGGTTGGAAGGCAGTCTTGGTTCTATCACACCCTGAGCAAGTCTCTCTCTCACTTTGGTCTACATCACTTGTAAAATGAAGGCATTGGGCTAGATGATCCAAAATAATACCGCCAACTCTACATTCAACTCAAACAAACCAGACCAAAGCAAAGAAACAGAATGTGGTAGTCAGCTTGGGAAGTCAGATAGGTCCCTGTTGGGTCCTGGGGAGTCAGAATCCCAGACCTGCAAATGTTCTAAGAGCACTTTGAGAGGCAAGTAAGGGAAAATACAGAGGTGGTTCCTGGATAAGACTCTAGCTCAGGGACTCAGTGGCCTTCTGAAAGATGGAAGATTAAGTCTTAGGGATGACTGGGAATGGAGAAGTAAAAGCTTCACTGTTTCCACCAAAGAGATTGAGGTCTGATTCTCTAAATTTTAACCTCATAAATCCTGAAATAAATTATGGAAAAGATCTCTTTACAGTGTTGGAGAATTTTATTTCGAAGGATTAAAGGGGTGTATACAGTCTAATGCTTCCTTGTTAGTCTACTTTTTCTTATTAGAATCTAGAAAAAAATTGTTATTGAGGAGATTAATTTCTCACAACATGCATAGTTTTGATTTGTTGCACTCTTCCCTTAGCTCTCTCCCCTTGACCCCCCTGCCCTTGCAAGTGCCTGTTACTTCTTTTCTTGTGTGTCCTGTTTCCTCTGGGGAAAAAAAAACAACAACTTGTGACTGGGTTCCCAGAACACACACAGCACCTAGAGGAAGTTGTTTGAAGTCTCACCTTCCCCAGATACATGGTTCCGAGGACAACTGTATAGAAGTTGGCACGTCCATCCCAGGAATCCCCTTGTTCTGTCTTTCCGCACCCACTGCATGCCAAACCCTACGAACACTTCAAATCTAATGAGACACGCTCCCTGCTCTATATCTCAGAGTCACAACAAAACAAAGCTGGATTTGCATTGGAATCTACTGTTTCCAGGGTTTTGCTCCTCCCGCCTTGTAAGTGGGGTGGCGGGCGAGTCTCTATGGTTAAGAGAGTGTCTTGGTCAGCAGACAAGTTGTCTTCATTACTCCTGTGGGGGAATGGTTCTGAATGGGGTGTTTCTTCCTTCCCCCCTGGGCCTGACCCAAACTCGCTGTCCCTCGAGGGCCTATTAGGCTGCAGGTCACAGCAGCTGGAGCCCAGGCGCCCAGAGCTGGTCACGCGTCTGTGCTGCCCGTTCCATGAGGCACAATGGAGTCATTGACTATTTATTTACTCCATACAACAAGGCCGCTGTTGACTTAATTACGGGGATCCTCCTTGCTACCCCTGGGATCGTTAAATGACTAACGGACTCTCCATAATCACTAACTCATCTCTCCTTAACCTGTGTGAGGCTCGAGTCTCCCCAACATGGGAGGGCTCAATAGGTGTGTAGGGGGCACAGAGAGCCAGAAGTGGTGACACAGAGGGTAGAGACGGGTGGTTTTGCTTGAGAGCTGGGTAGCGGTTGGCAGGACCGAGTATCTGTGTGTTTCGGGGCTGGGCTGAGTCAGGTGCTAGCCCCAGGGTGTGGAGGGTGGCGATGCTGCACCAGGCTGTCGGGTGAGGGCTCAAGTCCGCGTTTCCAGCCAAAACAACTGGTCTCTGGAGACGCAGAGTCTTCTACGCAGGGCCTTCAGAATTAGAGATTGGAAATCAGGGCTGGTGCTTTGTACAGCCGGTTTGAAAATTGCCTCCCTGCCCAGCATTCCCGGCCTGCTTTTTGTCAGCCTCTCTAAAACCTGCTCGCAAGTCGCTGCTCGCTAACTTCCTCTGGGGGCAACTTGGAAAATCTCTACTCCAGTTAATAATGCAGGGACGAGGATGAAATAGCAATGGTATTGAATAGATGTTGACTTTTCCGACCCAGAGGAGCGGAAACTGCGGATTGTTTGCAAAAGCTAATCGTTTCTACTGAGATGCCGGGGGAAGCGTGGTGTGCTCGCCGGCGGCGGCCCCTCCCTGGAAGCAGAGTTTCAGGAGAACTCAGGGACTTAATCACTCCTCTTCTAGAGCCTTTTAAAAAAGTTCTTTAGAATGTTTAGACCGCAGGCCAGCCAGGCCGGGGCTGCTCCCTAGGCTTCTTTCCCCAGCCTTTGAACTTCGACCTTTGGTTCGGCACCCATAAGATCTCACAGCAAAGTTCTTTCTGCAATTTGTTTGAATTGAGACGCGGGGCGGCGGGGATGGGGGATGGGGGATGGGGAGGAGGCGTCTGCCGTTAAGGTGCCAGACCCGTACCAAGACTGCTGGCCCATCTCTCGACCCTCGAGATAAGTCCCTTTCTGTTCTCAGCAACCTGGGAGGCCAGGGGTTGGGGTCGCGTCACACACACAGAGGTGGGGAGAGAGGCACGCGCAGTGACTTCAGCGTCTAAAAGGGGGTCGGGCGACGCGAGGGGAGTGCGCTGATACTTTGGGCAGAGTGCGAGGGTGGAGGCGCGGGTGACGCGCAGATCAAGATCGTTTTCGCTGACCTCAAAGGGATATGTCAGTACTTGTACTGAGAGGACCACTTTGCTTCCCAAATGCTGGCGGCAGAGAAGTTCCGTTGCTATGGTTTCAGAGAGGTATAAAAGCCACCACCCAGAACCAAACGAGCTGGGGCTCCCTGTGCTTGTGGTCACCACCCAGGCCCAGGCATAGCCCATTGGCGATTTGTGTCACTCCCTGACCGACAGACTTGTTCGCGTTGCCTCCATCCCAGACCAGGCAGGGGTGTGCGCTGGTTGCGGGAATTCCTAAATTTTCCCACGTTCGCTCCTGCGGTCCAGGGACTAGTGCGGCGCCTTCTTGGCATCCGCAACTGCTGGGAAAGGAACGCGGCGCCTTTAAAGCAGGAGGCGAGGAACCCCCGCCAGGAGGCGTGTCCGTCTCCACCGCCGCCGCCACTGCTCCGCGGTCTCCGTCTCCGCCGCCGCAGCCGTCACTCCCGCTCTGCGCCCGCGGCTGCGCTGCTCCGTCCGCTAGCCCGGGACTTCCCGCCGGACCTCCTCCGGCTGCTCCTCCCTGAGGACCACCCCTCCCCCTCCCCGCCCACCTGCCCCCAGCAAAAGGTAAGGACTCCCCGGGTTGGGCTGAGATCCCGGCTGCCTTCCCAAGAGTGTGTTCCCTTGAGGACAGGAGGGACCGGGGGTGGGCGAGGGCATTTCCCGCCCGGAGAGGAGGAGAGCGAAGAGCCACGCAGCGGTTCGGGTGCGCTCGCTCCGGGCACCCGCTGGACCGTTCCGCTGAGAGTGGCTTTGTCCCGCTCGCCGCAGCCAGTTCCCGTCAAAGATGCAACTGGCTGGGTTGGCTGCAGACACTCCCGTTCTCAACACAGAATAATTTAGTAAGTGGACGCGTCAGGAAGTGGCCTCTGCTACTGGGACTCACTCGAGGCGAAGAGACACAGATGGCAAGAAGCTGTGTGTCTGCCTGCGGGTCTGATGAACTCCCCAGCCTGCCTTCCATCCTCCCATTCTACCAGTCACCCTGCTCCCTAGTTCTGTGCTGAAGAAGTACAGACGTTTATGTTCACCGCCGCCACTACTGAAAAAACTCGGTGGGCATCCCATTAGGGTAAGGGGAGTAGGGTCACCAGGGTGGGTCATAAACGTCAAGAACTTTTAATGACTCTCGGTCATCCCCTGGTATTTTTACCTTCAAGGTGTTCTTTACTAAACAACACGACCCAACCAAGGCTTCTTATGATGATTTCCAATTTAGGGAATAGGGGGTATTTAAAAAACTTACCACTACTACACTTTTGGTAACAAACAGATTGCCTTCTGTTATTTCTTCATCTCCATACCGTAAGTATTGTCAACAGAAATTACCTTATGAATTATTATTTTAACTTCAGAAGAGATGATTGATTAATTTGAATCTTAGTATGTAGTTTACTGGAAGGTATTTCCATCTTGATTTGTCTAAGTTTATTACCTTATAACTTTTTTTAGAGAAGCCACTTTTGTCACCACCAGGGCAGGTACCAGGGGCCTTAGGAACTTCTTAAACAAAATGAAACATACAAAAGGAAGGTTGTAGAGAATAAGCAATGCCTAGAAATCATACCTGTTTGTTTTCTTCTACTCAAACCCAGGGAGGATTGCACAAGCTGAAATTATTCCCGGACATGTAAATCTATTCCAATTTAATTCTTTAATTAAGATATACTTCTTTTAAGCATGAAAAAATTAATTAGAACTCTAAATGTCATTAATCATCAGTGCAGCAGAATGTTGGTGGAGCAGCTGATATGTGTTGAGAATCACAAGGGATTGCATAGCATTTATAGTTAAGAAGGAAGTGCAAGTATGCAACAGTGTGGTTTTAACTGATATCAGCTCTGACTTTGTTCTCAGGCACCTCTAGTGCTATGGTTGAACAGGCTGTTTATTTTAGCTTAGCTGCAATACAACAGGCCACATGCATGGAAGACTGGGTCAAGTGTTACTATAAGGTGAGGTTCCTCAAATGTCAGATAACAGCAGGACTTCAGTGACAAGTTAAGTGGAATTTTTACAAAGAATTCCATGTGATCAATTTAAATATAGGTATGGCATGGAAGGATCTTTGAAACACCTTTGAAATTCAGGTTGTCCTGGGATTATGTATTTGCTGTTTCTAGTAAAAGGTATATAAACCTTGTGCTGTAGGGATTATTATACACATTTGTTCATGCCCCAGCAGGTGGCAGCTAACTAGAATAAGATTCATTTTCACTGGGAGAATAGAAAAATAAAATTGCTTCTCAAGTAATGGTGCCCCAAAGTAAGAGGTCATTAGTGTCAGTAGATACAAAAATACAGTGAAAGATGATGCTAATGGCTTTTTGTTATTGGGACAAGCTTTGCATGAACATGCTATGTGTTTTGTTTCTTGTTAATTTATCATAGGCTTGATATCTCCTCATGTCAGCATTCTTTTTCCTTTTTTTTAAAGCCTTTTAGATACAGCTCCTCTCTGTATGTGCATATATGTGTGCATTTGCAATTTGTCATCTCTGCTTTGACCTTGGAACCCACAGAGCTTTGGTTCCCAGAGATAAAGGTTGCCATATGGTTAAAATGAGAAAAAAGAACAACTATGATTAAGGTGTGTAAAACATTATGATCTCCTGACACCAAATAGTGGTGTTTTGTTTTTCTTTGAGAAAGGAGCAAATTACAAAAATGGCACAATTTTAAAAAAGAGATTTATTCTAGTCAATGAATACTATATAATGATTTAATCAATCCTTCATATAGCCCCAGAATTATGATGTATAGTATCAGTACTGGGGAGAAACTTATAATAACTTTAAAATTGCTTTACTATAGTCATCTTTCACACTATCAAGTCATTCTGTTCTATTATCGGGGAGGTAATATAGGGCTTTTGTTGTTGTTGCTTTTGCCCTGGGAGCGGGTGACGTTTAGTGAGAAAGAATGAGAATTAATCTGATTAACCTTGTAACAGATGGGAATCTGGAGGTGGAGAATTCTAAAGCAATAACTAATTGTACATTTTAGAAATGTCTTTAGCCACTGAACATTGACAGCATGTTGTTCAGTATTCTGAACTCTTGGTGGGCTTTTGACATTTTTGTGTACTGGGAAATAAGTAGTTTAGTACTTATGAGAGAACTCAGAGTTAACATAAGTGGCTTTTGTAGTCATATGCCCTGGAAAGGGATGACTCTCAGTGCATCCTGGCTATGCTGAGCAGTCCCAGTAAGTGACACTGACATAGACACACAACACAGTTCACAAAATAGTCCTCTTGGAAATGTGAACAATGCAGTAACTCAAATTCACAGGCCCTGTGTAGTAGAAATATGCACATTGTCACTTCAAATGGTACATTACCCATTCAATGTACTACTTTCAATGTACTACTCTCGACTGAATCGACGTCTGGAGCGCTGTCCGCGGTCCTGAAGAAAGGTTGTTTCCTGTGTTGCAGTTCAGTTAGACAGGTGGAGTTGTCTGTGTGTTGAACCCTTTCAGATTTGCTAATGGGTGTAAATGATTCTTATTTAGCATATGTGTAAAATCAGTTCTTTGAGGACCAATTAATAGTAAAAAAATATGATAGATTTTTTTACTGTTCAATTTACTGTGTAAGAACTTCATAAATCTAGAAGCTTGGTCTTTCACTTTTCCAACTAGACATCTAATAAATAATCCCATAAAACTAAGTAGTTTAGGATGCTGGATTTAAGCAGAGAAGTTACTATTGTAATATTAAATGCCATGGTGTTAACAGAACATGAAATAGGAGTTATGGAACATTTTGTTTTCTCAGGTTCCATTAAATGCCAACTACACTGCAGAATTGCAGTATTTTGATTAGTCACAACAATCTATTTCCAGCTATTAGGTATCAATTATATTGACAGACAAAAATAACAATATTTATTGTTTCCCTGGCAGTCATTATAATATTTGATAGGATCAAAAAAAGAAAAGAACAAATAGAATGGAATAAAGGAGACAGCAAATACAAGACAGAATATATTGGGCTGTACATACCTTACAAGAGATATTTTAAACATGGACTGAAGGAGTCGCTAGATACCCTTGGTTTTAGCACAAGGTGTTCCTTTTAAAGTGCTCAAATAGTCAAATTATTTGATTGAATTGCCTGCTATACTGCAGAACTAGCCATTCATGATACTTATTTTTGACACTGCAGTTATGCCTCCATCTTAAAAATAAAATCAATGCCCACTTAATCTTTTGCAAAATGTAGGTTTATTTTCAAATAAGCATTTTATAATATCTTAAGAAAAATAGATAGAAGGAATCATTATGGTGGAATGAAAACACTCCTTTTTTTTTTTGCTTTCTGAAGGGAATAGTACTCATATCACTATTTAAAAATTAGATATGCTTCAAATAAGATATGATTTCATATTTTTCATAAGGCTTAACCTATGCCCTGTTAGTTGGTTATGAAAAAGAGATTAATTTTAAGATATAGGTCTAGCAGTTTGCTTCTTGTACTTCTTGATCACTTAAATTTAATAATATATAGCAAGATATTTATTACTGTCCTTCTTGGTTTCACTCACTAATGTAAACTATTATGATTGGGTATTTTTATCTATGTGCCTGGAGGAAAATATATTACCTATTTCAACAGTAAAATTTATTTTTATTTCAATAGAAAATATATTCTGTACTTTTTTTCTTGACTAAACTGCTAGTTGTGAAAGCCAAGACAGTCACTGCCCAGGAACTCTAAAATTCTGACCAGAGCACTAAAAAATAATAAGGGCTTTTTGGACAAAACAGTGACAGTATTGCTCAAGCTATGCTCCTGTATTCCACTTCTTAAAGAAAAACATCCATTCAAAAAACCAAAGAGAGAAGAAATTTGGGGATAAATGATTGAAGCCTTTGGAGTTTTCTGCACTAATTCAAACATCATTGTCTTTTTATATGTGCACAATTATATTAGATGAGCTAAAAATGGGTGGAAAAATATGATTCTTTCATTTTAATTCAATCTTTTTCCTTCTAAAAAGCCATTTGAAGAAATCTATTTTTATTCCTGGTGGTAATCAAGGAATGTTCCACTCAAGTTTTAAATGACTTTCTTCACCTCTCCTATTGCACTCTTATATGTATTAATTCCTGGACAAAATTTTAAAAGTATAACTAAGACCATTTTTCAACCTAAACACAAGTTACATTTGCAGTAAATTCCTTCATCTTAGACTACTTCCTATTTTACAACTCCTAGACAGAGTGACTTTGACTTAGCCTGTCATGTATTAAAATTAACCAGTTGATTGTAAGAAGTCTGCTTGCATGCACTGGTCACTCTCTTGGCAGAGCAGTTTCGAAAATAAAAGCAATTTCCCTACGTAAATTAATCCGACTTCTTTCTTACAACTCCAGGCGGCCGATCAGATCGGTTGCATAATAGGTATTGGGAAGCTCACTGGCAGAGAGCCTTAAGAGGCAAGCAGTTATCTCAATTTTTCTCACTTAATCTTGGCTTCACGTCAGAAGCTGTGCAGCAGTGCAGTAGAATAGGGCCTGGCAAAAACCTTTGCGAGCAAAGCGTCTTTTGTACAGGGACTGTAGCTCGATACCCACACCTCGGCCCTTTCCAAGACTGGATTTCCTATTGATTTTCCTCCTCCTTTGCTTCCCCAGCCTCGCGCAGCCGGACATTGTGGGTGTGCGTGCTGGATTTCTCCCGGATGCTCCCCGACTAACATGGATGTCCCACCATCCCTTGCAGTGGAAGGTTGCTTCTTGGCGCAGTGAGCGAAGAACATGCAGCGATTGCTAATGGGTTTGGGAAGCGGAGACTCGTTCCTCTCTCTGTGACCATGCCGTGATCGTGCCTGCGGCCACTACTCGACACATCCTCATTCCTGCCCGAACCGGGAGCCTAACGCTAGATCCGGGAAGTGGGTGCCGCGCGTGTGGACACAGAAACACCATGAAGATTATTTCTCCGATTCTAAGTAATCCAGTCTTCAGGCGCACCATTAAACTCCTGCTCTGCTTACTGTGGATTGGATATTCTCAAGGAACTACACATGTATTAAGATTTGGTAAGATTCCCCATCTCTCTCCAGCGCTGGGTATCTGGCTCCCACGCAGCCGGATGTAAACAGGCGGGTGGTCTCCATGCATTCCAACCTGTTCCACAGCCCTGTAGCCTCCGGGTTTTTTTAAAAAAACTCCTTGTGTCTTTTCATTTCATTTCCTTTCTGCCCGCTTTTCCTTAAAAAAAAAAAAAATTGGCTGCAGCCAATTTTCGAAGTAAGTGCCTGTGTTTGGTAGTCGTGCTGTGTGACCTCTCCACAGTAGCCAGCTAGAGAGCTGCTGGTGACGCTGGCGGCACGCTACCTGGGTGTCCCGCCTGTTTCCCCGGAGGCTTTCAGGCTTGGAGGGATGCGAGGTCCGCAGGAACGTGGGCACTGGGACCACACGTTTCTCAGTTTGCGGGGCTGATGAGTTAATAACTTGCTAACTCTTTGGCGAGTTGTAACCCGTGCGCCTCCGCCTGGGACCCGGAGAGGTCCGCAAGTGAAAGGCACTCGCCCTTTTGATTTCTTTTGTCATCAGAAAGACTTGTCGGTTAATTTCACCACTTTTCGAATCCCTGGTACCTTTGGGGGTGGGGAGTGAAGATCTGTAAAATATTGTTGAAAGGTTAAAGGCTCAATTCAGCAAGGGGAGGCTACTACTTAGCCGAACTGAAGTAGCGCTCCTAAGAAAGGGGTTTTGTTAGTTTCTAACTTGTGAGTCCTCCTCTCACAACATTCTTATTGCTCGTCCTGGACTAATACATGATTAACCCTGGTGGTTGGGGGAGGGTAGTTGTGTGTGGGAGTCTAAGTCTGCATCTGTATTTCACTGTGGCATGATAAAAGAGCCCATACGAGGGGAATCTATTGCTTTCCTCCGGAATCAGGGGTTCTGAGAGCGCAGAGGAAAATCTAATCGTGGGACTCCAGTTGGAAACAGTGGTCAGAAGGTTTGCTTGGAGGAAATGAAGTGTGGGCAGTGCTCCGCTGCTCTGGATGGCCAATGGGGTTTTAGTAGGAGCAGGAGCACAGCTAGTCAGGGAAAGTTCCCTTAAGTAGATAAGAGTGAGAGAGAAGAATGCCAACCGGGTAAATGCCTCCACTGTGGGCGCCTCCTTTGACAGTTCAAGTGGATTTAGACCAAAGAGTGCAGAAAACCGTATAATCCTGAGTATGTGCCTTCGAGATAAAAGCAGACACATTAAGTCACTCAGTCAAATTTAAATCAAAGAGTGATTGCCTGCATCTCCTATTATGTCAACACCATCTTCACTTTCCTTTCCCCATGTGCTTTTTCTATAATGGTAAAATTTATCATCTCTCTCAGTCTTTGCAGAACCACTGTACGAATGCTTTTCTCATATTAAAAAAAATGAAACTCTACTTCTTCTCCCACCAACAAATAGACACCTGGAGTCCAGAAGGCTAATAATGACAAAAACAAAACAAACCGACAACAAAACACAATGGGTTATTACTGGATTCCTACTGTGGTTGTTTTCCTTCTTTCTTCACGCCTTTAGGTGATACCTAAGCACATTGCTCTTAGCAACAACAGTCCACAGGAATGCTTACTTCTTTGGATGGGATTAAACAGGTCCCTGTATCACTGGAATGTGTGTGTGTTCAGTTCTTGTGCTTCAAGCACCTAAGTGCTACGGTATGGTAGTTTCGCCAGTATGTTGAGTAGTACAGCCTATTTATTTGGAATATTGAGATATCTTGTGAAGTGTGTTTGTGAATGAGTGTGTCTTAGTGTGTTTGCAGACTGCGTGGGTAAAAAGGGAAGCCTGGGAGCTGGAGTACTGAACCAATACTCTAAAGATTTTATTATTGCTGCTCTGGTCTTGCAGCACAATATTTGCTGAATCATTAGATTGTTACATTCACTGATCATTTCATATCTTCATATTAAAAATCTTGGCGACTGTAGCAGAGTGTGTAGCAGCTTTCCAAAAGAGCTGATACATACAAAAATACATTTTCCTAGACCAATACTTATAAGAAATAGTGGAGTGCGTAAAGACCTTCCCACCAGTGACCTGGTAGCCTAAGTGAACAGCCCAGTTTCTTAAGAACCTGGTATTTTCCCCATTAACCTAAACATCTTCCACATTTTCTCATCTGAGTTGTGGGGCTTGAGTGACTGTGTACAGTGTAATCACTGGGACATTTCCTTGTTGAGGCTACTTGGATGCAGTGGTGGGAGTTTTATTTTCTTCTGGGGAAAACATATTTTTGAGTAAAGTGTGGTTTGGCTGAACACATATAAACCACCTTTGAAAAAGGTTATTCTCAACTTTGGCTGTGAAGGTGAACCAGAGCCTTTGGTATCTCCTTGGTCCTGTGCACCGGCCACAGGTCCATGGCAGGTAGCCTAGCCCTATACCTTGCAAGGGCAGAGAGAGGTTGGAGTTGCTGCTGGAGTAGCTGCCCCTGGACTGCCACTGAGTTTGGGTGAGACCCACCCTGTCTGATGAGAAGGTGGCACCCAGTCTCTTCTTGCACCTCCCCTACTGACCCAGGCACACTGTGTCAGCTGTAGCCGCCGCAGCATCAGGGCAACCATTACCTTCACCCAGTCCACTCTATGTAGTCCCTTACCAGGATTCTACTCCTGCATCCCCCTCCCCTGTCTCTCACTCAGGGTATAACCCTGCTGACCCTTGCCTCTTCCAGCACTACCACCTCCAGTCTTATGGATGTTCTCTCTCTGTCTCTCTCTGTCTCTCTGCCTCTCTATCTCTCTGTCTCTCTTTCTCTCTCTCTCTCACACACACACATGCCTCCCCCATATACACTAACAAGTATGCTCTCACAAAGCAAGTGGGGTACTTTGGCACAATGACTCCCCTCTGGCGCCCAAGAAAACTTCCAGCAGTTGTGCCTAGTTGTGCCTAGTTGTGCCTATACTCAGGTGCTCCCCACTTCCCCTTAACAAGCATCTCAGAGTGAAGGCCATGGGAGGGCCAAACCCAGGGCTCTTTCCTGAGGCTTTAAGGCAGCCCAGGCTCAGCTTTTGAGGAGGGGGTCAGGCAGGCAGTCACCCTGGGTGGTGGCCATTTCCCTGATTAGATGCAACTTGGCTTTTCAGGGCAACAACATAGAGGACATTTTTGTCTGGAGCTAAGGTGGATCTTGGACCGTTAGTGAGTGAATTCCCCTGCAGGTCAGGTCAGACATTTTCTGATTTTCCAGGTGCTGAGGCCCTGAGAGTTCCCCAGAGGAGCCTCTGCCCACAGCTCTAGCTTTGCAGCCCCAGCATTCTATGTAAACGAGGCACCTTTGTTTCTCTGCAGCTGTTCCACCCCAGCCTGGGGCCCCACGCTGTTCCCAGCCCTGCAGCTTGCTAGCTCGAGATGGCAAAAGCTGGATCCTTCTCTCAGTGGGGGCGTGGCCCCCAATTCCACGGCCTGCCAGCTTAACTGCTCTGCGGGACTTCAACATTTCTTTTGTTACTTTAGCCACCTTTCTCTTCCAAGTCCCCTAGACCTCTGCTCTAGGGAGCATGGGGGAAGATTTGAAGCTGGCTCTGGTCAGAGGTCTGTGCAGGGATAGCAACCCTGCTGGGGGCTCGGGGAGTTGGTAGGGGGTTGGCATCTTCTTTAAGGAATCACTCTTCAAGTCACCCCCTGTTTCTGATCTTTGAGGTCGAGTTTTTCAAAGTCCAATCTGAAGTGGCATTTAGACTGCCAGGGGCAAAGAAAGCAACCCAGACTTTCTTCCAGCTCCTGCAGTTTCTCCATAATAGTCCTTTCCAAGGAGCTGAGCATATGGTAGGCCATTTCTTTCATTTAGAGGTGTCCACCTAGATTTTCTTTTAAGCATTCCAGTAGAAAGACTAATTAAAAGGTTTCCCAGGCAAGGTTCCCTCTCCCCATCCCCAAGTTGTGCGGCTGTCTCCTTGGCCCTGAACACTGGCCACAGGTCCATGGTGCATAGCTGCTTTTTTGTGCATATGCTCAAGGTGAACCCCCCCCCCAAAAAAAAAAACAAAACAAAACACCCCAACCCAGCTCTGGGACAGCCCAGATAATAAAACACATGGACTGAGAAGGAACAGAAAGGGTTCCTATGGAAATGCCCCTGTTTGCTGGACATCCCATGTGATCTCAGATATAATGATTAGTAGCAGATATACTACAGTGTCTAGGAGCATGAGTGAATTGACTGAGCTTAGAAGCCGCCACTATCAACAAGTTCCTTGAGAGAGATTTTTCTTCCTTTGGGAGGTGAGGTGGGTGGGAGGGAGGAGTGGCCTTACATCTGGGATGAGGAAAAGTGGCCCTTGGAAGGCGGGGATGCAGGAGTATTAGCTGCTGCTGCCTGAAACAGATAACGCCTGAACACCTGCTCAGCTGAGCTCTGGAAAGCAGGGGAGCAAAGTCTTTCCAAGAATCGCCACCGCAATGGCCACAATAAAAAAAAATCTATTTTTCACATAAGTTCTCGGTTATTCTTAAAGCTTCAAAGAATAACTCTGATGTGATCCATCAAGGGAGGCACACTCATTTCAGAAAACGACTTTGAAAAATGATCTTTTCGTTTTCTAGAAATAGCTCTCCTTCTCCACTAGACGTATGGAACTCAACACATTTTTTTCTGGCTTTGTGTAGTTGTTTTTTTAGCAGTGCACATGAGTTTATATGTCAGTAGATGTTTCTCCAGACAGACACCTTTTGCTTTTTAGTTTAATTCAAGTGGTCATCGCAGTGTGTTCATTCCCTGAATTCTCAGATGACATTGTTTCAACATTTACTCACTGCAGGAAAGTTAATGTGATTTGCTCCCACACGAAGAAATGTACAATGGACCAATACATTTTGGTCTATGATAATGATGACAATGTTTGACTTTCTTTTAATTATCAGAATTTCTGTAAGAAAATGCTTCGCTCTTTTGTGGTAGAAATTTGAGTGAGAAGAGTTCATTTTCTCCTGTTGTTAGAGTTTTACTGAGTTACTGTAGCTCCAATTTCATTTGTTCCCTGGACATGGTCAGTGTCCATTTTTACACACCAAGTAGGAAGCAGTTCACTGTCATTCAACTGTTTATACTGAAATCATTAATCTATTGCATCCATAATACCTGGTGTTTGTAGGAGATCCCAGGTTTTCCCTGGGAGGATGGTCTGATGTATTGACATGGAATGATTGTTTTGCATTTGGGTGGTGAAGTTTTATCTTCTATGCACTTTGAATTTGTAGTTTAGTTACAAGGTACTAGAAGTGCTTCAAGTGAATCTTAAACCCTAGATCTTAGCATGAAAGGTAAGGTCAAAAGCTATTGAAAGGGAAGGAAGTAGGTGCACATCATCATTATTGACTGGTCTAGATTAAACACTGAAGGGGAAGATTTCAATCTGATAACATTATAGGGCTTCCTGTTTTTCTGTGCAGCTTCTGCTGACAATTTTGTAAGGTAATTAAATTGGCTGATTGAAGTCACGGTGGTCATGGGGCGATAAAGACCATTTGGATTTAATGGAATTTAAAACAACAGAGCACTGAACACAACTCTTACCGAACAAGAATTTTAATGGCCCATTCCCAGTGCTGACTAAATAGAACGCCCTTAACAAGTTTAATCGAAAGGGCAAGGCAGATTAGCACTATATAGTCTTTATGGTTGAAGATTGGGGAATTAAAATTATCCCTTTAAAGACTCATTAATGCATTATCAAGATTTAATGTAGGTTAAATAAGCTATCTTTAGACCTTCATCATATGCTGTGAACCTAGGCTTAGGACAGAGCTTTAATAAGAAAATATTTTTAAGAGCTGACAGTATATGTCTCTCTTATTTCAAAAACAAGAAACATTTAAAATTCTCTGAGAATATATAGAGTGTTGAAGGGAACTATCGATGAATCTGTTCTCTGTAACTTTCTTGTAAAGAAGAAATTTGATTTTTCTATTAAAGTTTCATAATTGGTAATTTATATTTATATACAAGGCTTGTCTATGTTAGAGAGACTGCAGAGATAGTAAAAAAATGTTCTTCTACAGTTTCAATATTCATAAGTATTTGATACACTTTTTATTGTCTTTTTAATCTCATACTTCTTTTCTCTTACCGAAACTTTTGCATTCAGGTTACCATGCTTAATGCATTCAGGCTCCTTCTGCTGTCAGGAAAAGGCCAGTTCCTCACTTTACATTGGGGACACTACAGGGCCTGCAGTGCCAAGGTGAAAGTCAAGCTTCAGTCTCTTATCAGGTTATTCTCTCCAACTGTTTCTTGTGGACTTATCTACTCAAAGTGGTTCCTCTGACCATTCAAGAAAAACCAGAAACCCAAGTTTTCATATAAAAATCTCCCAAATTTTAATTGTACATAGTTTTTTTAAATTGTTTAAAAACATCTGAGTTTACCAAACCTGAAACCCTCAGCTAGTTTGGTTGGATGTGGCTGCTCAGGCCAAAGGTCACCAGTTCTCACCCTCCAGCCCACCCCACATTCCACAGGCTCCCTAAGGAGCATGTGGTTTTCTTACTCCTTATTGATCCCCAAACAAATAAGGCTTGCCTTACACATTTAGGGCCAAACATTTTATGTTGTTATATTTTCGAAGTGATGAAATGAGCTAATCTGATAAAACTAATGTGAGTGGAAGATTAGAGAAGACCCTTACACTCTTTCTGCAGGATTTGTTTTTCATTTTACTTTTGTATTTGGGCTTTGAGGCTCCTTTCCATTTATAGCAGTGTTCAAATGTAGCGTTTGCCCATAGATTGATTCCAACCCTTTATTTTCTTAACTAAATACTACTCGCTGTTGTCGAGACACAACCAGTGTCCTTCCATGGAGGATTGGGTAAAGAAGATGTGGAACACTACTCAGACATAAGGAAAGATGAGGTGCTGCCATTTGCAACAACATGGATGGACCGTGGGATTTCACTCGTTTGAGAATATGAAACTTAAACTCATAGACACAGACAATGATCTGGTGGTTACTAGAGGGAAGGGGCTAGGGGCATAGTAGAGGGTAAAGGGGGACAAATATATGGTGACCGAAGATGATTTGACTTTGGGTCATGGGCACACAATGCAATGTATCATACAAATGTACACTTGAAGCCTCTATGATCTTATTAACCAGTGTTACCACAATAAATTAAAAAATACACTACTTTTCTGGATTTAGGAAAGAGCCATGGCACTAGACAGCAGAGCTATGTATAAAAATCTCACAGGTTCTGGGGAGGTTGTGACTTTCAGACACCGTATTTTGCTGTGTATAGTGCATACTTTTTTGCCCAGATTTTTGAGGGAAAAATAAAGATGCTCACTATAGACAGTTATAATGATTACATACCATGGGTATAAAAATCCTGTACATAATGAGCACAAAAATGTGGGTGTGTGTCATACTTGGCAGATATGGTACTTTCCCCACTGGTATATGTAATTCTCTCTGTCTTTCTTTTGGGTTAAGCATTTGCTCTTTCCCTTGGCCTTGCTTTAAGACAAGTGTATTCTAGAAGGGAGATCACATAGTCTCTAGGCTGTAAAGTTGGGGTGAGTTTATTAGGTCAGTTGATTCTGTCTGTAACAGATGCTCAGAAGCAGGAGAAAATACTAGGTGCCTAAGGGAGTGCTGAATGATTAGCACCGATTTGAAGGGGAGGCTGAGAAAAAGAGAGAAGTCAAATGCCATTTGACACACAGTCTTTTCTCGATTTACTGCCAGATATCTTAATGTTCTACAAATTGATCTTTTTGCTTGTATTAGTCCAAATCTTTGAGCATATGTGATTATTTAAAATAAGATGTTGGTGATATTCTTACCTTGATACTGATAGATCTCCTCCCAATCTGAAGGATCATTAAATGGTTTTTACACCCTTTTAAATCAACAAGCTACTTTTTTTCATCATTAAGTATTGCCTCTAATTCCCATTTCTGTTTCCAGCTCAGTTTTATTCTGAGTCATTCACCTATCACAATGGCAGCATTGCTCAGCTCCAGTGACCCAACAAGCAAAGCAAATATTAAAGACATGTTCTGCTTCAGTATAATCATAAACACGTGGTCTATTTGTTGTCTTGTTAACCCTGCCTTTTTAAAAATCAACTGAAGCTTCTCTATTTGGTTTATCATAGCTTTCAGTGTGTTCAGGCCCATCCTTGCCCAGAGGAAATGAAATGATAAGTTTCCCAAGATTAAGGAACTATAGACTCCTATAATTCGGAGCCAAAGAGTGCTCTAGAGATCATCGGGTCTAGTATCCTGAATTTAGAGATGAATTGTGAAGGGCAGATAAACATGTTGTTCTGGTCACTGCTAGTTAGTGTCAGACTTTAGACTCAAACGTGAATATTCTGAGTGCCAGCCCAGTGATGTTTTTTTTCAGTGAATTATACTATTTTTCTATTGTAGTCTGTGACCCTCTGTGTTTTACATCAATCTGAGGAAGAGCCACTGGTTGTGGTAGTTCCTCTGAATATCTGTATACTTTGTTTCTTCCACCTTTCTTTCATAGAACATTATCTCATCAATTATCTGTTTTCTCTCTTTTTATTCTCTTTTCTCTACTTCGCTCCATTCCCCTCTCCCATGCTGCCAAAGTCTTTCTTCCTGTTTCCAAGGCTTTCACCACATCCGTTTATTCGACAAATAGTAATCGAGTGCATATAATGTGTGAGGCAAGCGGAATTCTAAGAAGACCCAGCTTCTGAGGTCAAGGCGTCTGTTATCCAGTCAAAGAGAAAGATACATGCGTATTAAAGTACCAGTTAAGTGCTGCAGAAAATATATACAATAGTTTTATAAAAACCATTATTGTGGGCTCCCAGTTTTACAGGGGAGATGGGACTCTTGCTGGGAACTGTGAAAAATTGTGTGATAGGGAAGGGCAAGGGGAAATGACTCACAGTAGGAAGAAAAGGAAATTAAGAAAGTGAGGTTTGGGACAGGGAATAGACTGGCTCTGTTAGAGGACAGATGAGGCCTGGCTTTTTCAGAGCTTTAATATTTAGTTTACAGAGTTTGGACACCTGTCTGTGGCTCCTGGAAAGCTATGGAAAGTAAAAAGATGGGCTTAACGTGGTCTTTAACAAGCAGTCAAGTGGTTTCTCCATCTCCTACTTGCATTGTACAAAGAATAAGTAGATCTCCTTTCTCTGTTTTACTGAAACGTAAGCCAAGGACACACCTTCATTGACCTTGATCACTGAAGCCTTTAGGAAGTTCTTGGTCTAGGATCTCAGCTGTTTCTTAAGTGAAACTATGAAGGGAAGCAAAGGAATTTTTTAAACATATGGCCAGATGTAGTGATTAAGCAGGGAAAAGTTTCCAGTTAATCTAAAGGAAAATACATGGGAGAACAATTTAAAACTAGTTTGCTTTGAGGGCTATCACAGATTGCCTCCAAGGCATTTTCAGTGTTTAATATCTTAATTCCAAGAGAGCTCTAGTAAATGAAACATTATCTATAATATGTAATATAATTATTTAACATAAGAATTAAAAATTAGGCCTGGCTAGAGTAGCTCAGTGGATTGAACACGGGCCTGCGAACCAAAGTGTTGCTGGTTCGATTCCCAGTCAGGGCACATGCCTGCGGGCCAGGTCCCCAGTTAGGGGGCACATGAGGGACAACCACACATTGATGTTTCTCTGCCTCTTTTTCTCCTTCCCTTCTCCTCTCTCTAAAAAATAAATAAATAAAAACCATTAAAAATAAAATAAGAATTAAAAACAAGTATAGTAGAATGAGTTCATTGTTGTTAATATTTTCTAAGTCTACATGAATTCAGGACCCCAGACCCTAAATTTACTTATTTGAGTCATAAACTTTACTCCTGACTTTGTCATCTAGTGGCTATAAATGAGGAAAAATAATTAAATCTTGCTGAACCTTGACTCATATCTGTAGAGTGGGTATTACTTGCTATCTAACTTCCATGAATAATGTTGGAATTAATAGGAAAATATATAGAGCTCTGGGCTTAATGGCAGAAAAGGGCTTTTAGTATCGAAAGTGTAATTGTTTATTTAGTGTGTATGTGTAGAGCAAAGAAAAATTGGTTGTCACTCATGCACATTTCATTCAACTTCTTAAATTGTGTATACGCACTAAAAATAGTCTGTCTTTAAAAAAATTATTCTCAAGTAGTTTTCTTTGGAATGTCCCTGAAGCTGTCATAAACACCTTGAAAAGGATTTACTGACTAATGTAACAAATTGTTGCCTGAGTTGGTAGTTTTACAGAACAATAAGTCCATAGTTTTCTTCTTTGAATATCAGGAATTTAATTTACATTATCAAGTACCCCAGGTATAAGTAGGAAACAAATCACAACTAAAAGGAAAAATAATACGCAAAGAAATCATGCTAAGTTGCATGGCTAATACTTTTTTACAACTGCATAGTTTTTCTAATTAATGTGCACAAACATTTTCTGAAACGTTGTACCTGATTTCATGTATTCTTCATTCTTTATCCAGCTGCCTGTGATGAACTTTTAGCAATCATTCGTGTTTTTGTAGACACACAGGTGACTGTATTTGATCCATTTGTGTTGATTCAGGAAAGTTTCATAGACATTCAGATTTAGTACAATTGTTTCGGGTAGACAGTGGGACTTTTTTTGATTGCATTGCCATCTTCATCCAGGAGCTAATCCGGATGCAGTGTTTCTGGGGCTTACTATTCAAGGCACCGTGACTTGAGTGCCACCCTTACTTACATCATTAGCCTTACCATTTTTCTCTGAGGTCCCTCTAAATTGTCCTTGACTCTTCTTTTAGATTTTATTTATTTATTTTTAGACAGAGGGGAAGGGAGGAAGAAAGAGAGGGAGAGAAATATCAATGTGTGGTTGCCTTTCACTTGCCCCCAACTGGGGATCTGGCCTGCAACCCAGACATGTGGCCTGACTGGGAATCGAACCGACCACCTTTTGGTTTGCAGTCCAGCACTCAGTCCACTGAGCTATGCCAGCCAGGGCTCTTTAGCTCTTTTTATTAAGCTCCAGCCCAGTGTTGGGTATAGACATGGGTAGAAAGAGATGAAGACCTCCATTTCCCCACACAACCAGTGGTGCCACATTAGAGAATCCAGACCTTTAAAAAAGTGTATTCAACTTATAATATAATTTTATATTTGGAATTTTAAAAATGCTTTCAAAGCTTCAGAATATGGAGTTTATTAGGAAAATTTCCAGGATGTTGAGGATAATGAAGTTTTGGATCAACGATTCCCAACTGTCAGGAGATGAAGGAGAGGAAGTCTCAAGATTTTTATGATAATCTGAAGGAGGAATGGACTAAATGCAGACTGAAAAATACTCTCTTGCCCTGGCTGGTGTGACTCAGTGCACTGAGTGCCGGCCTGTCAACCACAGGGTCCCTGGTTTGGTTCCCAGTCAGGGCACATGCCTGTTTTGTGGGCCAGGTCCCCAGTAGGGGGCATGTGAGAGGCAACCACACGTTGATATTTCTTTCTCTTTCTTTATCCCTCTCTTCTCTTATCTCTAAAAAATAAACAAATAAAATCTTTAAAAAGTGAAAAATACTTTCTTGTCTTAAGTCTGGTGTTATTTTCTTGGAAGCACTTCTTCCTCTTGTAGAAATGATGTAGGAGTATGTGAAGATAGAGTGGAGTTCCTGCTTCCGGTGGGTGAAGGCCAGAACAATATTCCGTTCAGTCGTCTTTCCCTGAGGATTCTGGGTTGATCTCTCAGGAAGCCTTCCTGAAGATGCAGAGAAATTTTCCAATCACTCCTCCTCAGCTTGTTCTCTAAGATGCATATCTCTTCCTTTTGCTCTTCCATATGTCAACTCTCCTTTAAAACCTAATTCAAGTTTTGTTTCCTTCAAAATGTCTGTTTTAGGTTAGGTAGGGATTCTATAGAATAGTTTCAAGCATTGGCCAGAAAATTTTATATATCAAGATTCCCAAACTTTGTTTCACATCAGACTGGAAGGACCTTTAAATAATTTAAATTCTTGGTTCCGAAACCTGGGTTTAAAATGTGTCATTTTCCACAACTGCGTAGTTTTACAACTGCATAGTCATATTACCTTTATTTTTAAAGAAAACTTAAAAAAATTGGTACCAATTTTAAATAGTTTTATCCAAGACATTGCATTTACCACTTTACAATACAGTGTTTATAAAATGCATTATTTCCTTTCTTTGTGCAAATAGTCCATATTCATGTATCAGGAATCCTCAATTTTATTGTACAACAGCTCAACTTTTAAAACTGTCGTGGAATTTGCTACAAGTTTGGGTCTTTCAATATTTTGTGTGGAACAGTGCTAAATCTATGTTCAAGTTTGGCTTAATCAGCCTCTTTAATAGTGGGCTCAGAGGAGGCATCCCCAGATGGAGGGGCTCCACCACCAGGGAACCCCCCAGGCCTTCCTCCTCGAATGCCTCCTGCACTCTGGTACAGCTTGGTGATGACTGGGTTGCAGACTTTTTGAAGCTCTTAGGTAATAACTTGAAAGAAACAAAAGAGAGCTTCTAGGGAGCCTGCAAATCAATTACTGAGCTTGATAATTCAAGGAGTTTTTTTGACCTTAAAATATTGTGTTGGCCAAAAAGTTGTTTGATTTTTTCCATACAATGGCTCTAGTAGTGCTCACTTGTCTTTAACTTCATTCAAAACAACTTTGTTAGATTGTATTATGACAGCTGTCATGTCAGCATGCATTAAAAACATCAAAATTAGTGGATTTTTGTGCAACTATTTTAATATTGAAGATGGAAGAAAGTATGCAACTTTTTGGCATATTATATTTTATTATTTCAAGAAAGGTAAAAGTACAACTGAAAGGCAAAAAAGGATTATTGTAGTGTATGGAGAAGGTGCTGTGACCGATCAAATGTGTCAATAGTAGTTTGCAAAGTTTCTTGGTACTATTGATATTTTGGCCAAATAATTCTTTGCTGTGGGGCTGTCTTATGCAATGGAAGATGTTTAGCAGCACCTCTGGGCTCTACCCACTAGACATAATAGCAGGAGATAAAGGACATACTCAGAATATCCAAATCAATAAAGTTATTGGTGAAAATGAAAAATGTGTCTTTTATTTTACATAAAAAAATAAATGGACTTTTTGGCCAACCCAATATTTACAGTTCCTGTGTTTTTTTAAATTAATTTTTAGAGAGAGAGGAAGAGAGAGAGAGGGAGAGAGAGAGAGGGAGGAACAAGGATTTGTTGTCTCACTTGTTTGTGCATTCATTGGCTGCTTCTTGTATGTGTCCTGACTGAAGATCCACCCCAGAACGTTGGCACATTGGGCTGAGGCTCTAACAAACTGGACTACTGGACCAGGGCACAGTTCTTCTTCTTTTCTCTCTTTTTAAAATTGTTGTTTAAGTACAGTTGTCTCCATTTTCCCCCTACCACTCCCCTCCACCCCAGCCATACCCACCTCCTACCCTCAGTCCTATCCCCTTTTGGCTTTGTTCATTTGTCCTTTATACATGTTTCTTGATGACCCTTTCCCCCACATTATCCCCTCCCTTCCCCTCTGGTTACTGTCAGTTTGTTCTTTATTTCAATGTCTCTAGTTATATTTTGCTTGCTTGTTTATTTTGTTGATTAGGTTCCACTTATAGGTGAGATCATATTTAAGTTGTGATACCATAAAAATCCTAGATGAGAACATAGGGAGGAAAATCTCAGATATTTCACGCAAACATATTTTCACTGATATGTCCCCTAGTGCAAGGGACATAAAAGAAAGAATAAACAAATGGGACTACATCAAAATAAAAAGCTTTTGCACAGCTAAAGAAAACATCAGCAAAATGTAAAGGGAGTCCAACCATATGGGGAAATATATTTGCAAATGATACCTCGGACAAAGGTTTGGTCTCCAAAATATATAAGGAACTCACACAATTCCACTCCAAGAAGACAAGCAACCCAATTAAAAAATAGGCAAAAGACTTGAAGAGATAATTCTCCAAGGAGGACATACAAAGGGCCCAGAGAGATATGAAAAGATGTTCAGCATCACTATCTATCAGAGAGATGCAAACTAAAACCACAGTGAGATACTACTTCACACTGGTCAGAATGGCCATCATAAACAAATCAACAAACAAGTGTTGGAGAGGATGTGGAGAAAAGGGAACCCTAGTGCACTGTTGGTGGGAATGCAGACTGGTGCAGCCACTGTGGGAAACAGTATGGAATTTCCTCAGAAAACTAAAAATGGAACTGCCTTCTGACCTGTCATTTCAATTCCAGTGCTGGGATTAGACCCTAAGAATCCTGAAACATCAATTCAAAAGAATTTATGCACCCCGATGTTTATAGCAGCACAATTTAAATAGCCAAATGTGGAAGCAACCTTACAGTGCCCATCTGTAAATGGAATAAAAAAGTACGACATGATTACATAATGGAATACTACGCAGCAGAAAGAAAGAAGGAGCTCCTACCCTTCTCGACAGCATGGATGGATCTGGAGAGCATTATACTAAGTGAAATAAGCTAGGCAGTGGAAGATAGTTCTTTTTTTAATGGACATATCCATCAGCTTTCTGGAATTGCAGTTGATAATCATGACTAACAATGAGTAAATTTTGAGATAAGAATTGTGGCTTTGATATTTTATCATTCCTTATGGAACACACACAGTATGAGCTCTCAGCATACCAGTGAAGGGCTGACTGATTGTTTAAAACCTAAGCATTTAGAATATTCATTCTCATAACTAACCCCACAGCCCAAAGGGATCTTAAACAGGTGTTGCTTTACAAATACTGTCAAAGATGATGTATAGTTGTGGGACCTTTCCCTCTCAACTTCTTACTGAAGGAGCCCCTAATAGATCATTTAAAGATTCTTTCTCCAAATCTATCAGAAACAAATTCCAGAAGACATCCACTCTAGCTGAGAAGATCTCAACTTAGTTGTCTTGCATACATGCAGATAGTCCAGAATCTAGGCTCAAAGTGGAGTCCAGCCTAGGTAGTGTTCCTTAGAAACATCTTGGGCAATATCATGCCCACATCTACCCCAGCCTCAGTGCTCTGATTACACTCTCTGGGCTACTATTTTTTTTTAATTTAATTTATTTATCTTTAGAGGGGAAGGGAAGGAGAGAGGGAGAGAAATACCAATGTATGGTTGCCTCTTGTGTGTCCCCTGCCAGGAATTGACCTGCAACCCAGGCATGTGCCCTGACTGGGAATCAAACTGTGGTGGTTTGGTTCATAGGCCCACGCTTAATCCACTGAGCCACACCAGCCAGGGCTGGGCTACTCTTAAATCATGGTGCCAAGAGTTGAAATTGTGACAATAATTTTGAAATGAAACTGGAATGCTCTTATATATTTGTTTCAGGTGGACATTGTCAATAATTACATATACTGCTTTTGTATTAAAACTTATAATATATTTGTCAAAATTATTGGTAACTGTTTTCAATATTTATTGCCTGCTAGGTAAAACATCAGTTTATTAAGTACATTTCTATAGTTTAACTTGCAATTTGGGAGACACAGCACAGAATTATGTATAGGAGATAACTAATTCATGGTACAATTTAAATGTAGCAAAATTATAGATTGGTTAGAAATTGTAATGTATTAAAATAATCATAATCATATTCTAATGATAACTTCAACAGAAATACAGAAGAAACTAATCAAGTTAACTTATTATTACTCGGAAGTTTTCTTATTCAGACTTTATATTTACCAATATATGTTTAATTTTTATCAATTCTTTTCATTAAAACACTTCAAAATGGGAGTAACAACTGAGAACTTGTAAATGTATAATTTCAAAAAAATAATCTATCTTGTAGTGTGCAGTCTGCTGAAAGACAACTATGAAAAAACTGTTACATGGCATGGATTTCACAGTGGGTTTTATTCATACGTATTTATCCAATTATAGTTCTAAAACTACTATGCCTATAACCTTACCATTTGTGGAAAATAAATTTGTAAAAATGAGGTATGAAAAAATGTTCACAATAGGCAATAAAATTAATACATTTACATTTATTCAAGAATATGCATTTATTGGCTTTAGGTAGGAGTCTCTGACTTTACTAAATTTGATAGCTTCAGTAAATGGTAATGGAAATGAATTTCTCAAAGTACTTTGAATTTCATACATCTTTTATTTCCTAGCAGGTAGCCAGAATACATCAGCATTTTAATATAAACAAGGACAGAATCTCAGCTAAGATTTTGAAGTGCTACATTTTGTAAGTGAACGATGGAAAGAATTTTAACCCTCAGATTTGTTTATTGTTCTTCTGTACTGAATATAAGGCCATTACACTTGAATATAAAAAATAACTGTATTAAAAAATGCCCCAGTTAATATAAGTAACTTCTTTCCTTCTCTCTTTTTGTATTATTTATCAAAAAAGAGAGATAAAGTTAAATTTGTACACCAGAAAATAATGTTGTAAGGAAGATGCTGAAAGCTTCCTATAAACTCTTTCAATTTTAATTCAGTTTTTAACTTAATTTACCATTTATTTCACCAAATATTTATTCAGTATTATATCTGATTCAGTTCTTTGATTATTGACATAATACAAAAATTAGAAAACAACATATGATTAAAACTTTAGTAAATATGAAAATTTCCCTAAAATGTAGTTGTTTTTAAATATATATCATATTGAGATTCTTAATGCTACTTTTATTTTTTTTCTGATAGGCAACAAGTTATATACATTTTAATTCTATGCTCTTGGTGTTTCTTGATATTTTATTTTAAACCCTTTCTTATTGAGACTTCCAGCCAAGATGGAGGCATAGATAGACTTTCTTTGCCTCCTTGCAGAGCCATAAGAAGGATAACAACCAATCTAAAAACAAAAAACAACCAGAACTGCCAGAAAAAGTGGACTTTATAAAGTCTGACAACCAAGAATTTACAGAAACATTCATCCAGATGTGTAGGAGCAGTGGAGAGGATGTGGTGCAGTGTGGCATGGTAGACACCTACAGCAGCAGCCCACAGAATGGGGGGTCCTACATTAATGTGTGGTGGAAAAAACCAAGGGGACAACTGGGGAATGAGTTATCCTAGCCCCAGGTCAGATTGTGCAATCCAGCGTTCCAGAGATGGGAGAATAAAGCCTCATAACCTCTGGCTATAAACCAGTGGGGGTTGGCACAGTGGAGGGACCTGCCAGTTTCTCAGGAGAGTCTGTTAAAAGGGTCCACAGGGTCATAGAACATCCACAAACCCACCTACTCTGGGACTCAGCCTTAGGGCAGCAACTAGAAGGGTGCCAGACACTTACAGAAAGTGACTAGAAATGGGGTGGGAGCTGAGCAAGTGGCATTGTTCCTTTTCTGACAGCACCACAAAGCAGCAAAGTGGGCTGCCCTGCCCTGGTGAATACCTTAGTCTCCATCCCTTTCAACATAACAGGAGCACTAAGCATGGGAATCAAAGCAGCTCTATCTAATACACAGAAACACAGGGAGTCTGCGAAAATGAAGAGACGGGGAGATAAGGCCCAAATGAAGGAATGGATCAAAACTCCAGAAAAAGAACTAAGCAACACGGAGGTAGCCAACCTATCAGATGCAGAGTTCAAGGTACTGGTCTTCAGGATGCTCAGGGAAATGATCGAGTGCAGCCACAAAATAAAGGAAGAAGTGAAAGCAATACAAAGTGAAGTTAAGAAAAATACTGGGAACCAATAGTGAAAAGAAGGAAGCCAGGATTCATATGAACAATTAGGAACAAAAGGAGGAAATAAACAGTCAACCAAAACAAAAAGAAGAAACAAGAATTCAAAACAATGAGGAGAGGCTTAGGAACCTCTGGGACAACGTTAAAAGTACCAACATCCAAACCATGTGGTGCCAGGAGGAGAAGAGGAAGAGCAAGAAATTGAAAACTTACTTGAAATAATAGTAAAAGAAAAATTCCACAATTTGGTGAAGGAAATAGACATAACAGTCCAGGAAGCTCATAGAGTCCCCAAAAAGTTGAACCCAAAGAAGGCCACACCGAGACACATCATCATTAAAATGCAGAAGTTTAAAGATAAAGAGAAAATCTTAAAAGCAGAAGGAGAAAAGCAGAGAGTTACCTACAAAGGAGTTCCCATAAAATTGTCATCTGGTTTCTCAAAAGAAACCTTGCACACAAGAAGGACTGGCAAAAAGTGTTTAAGGAGATGAAAAGCAAGGACCTACAACCTAGATTACTCTATCCAGCAAAGCTATCATTTGGAATTGAAGGGCAGATAAAGTGCTTTCCAGACAAGGTAAAGCTAAGAGTTCATTATCACCAAACTCTTATTATATGAAATGTTAAAGGGACTTACCTAAGAAATAGAAGATCAAAACTATGAACAGTAAAATGACAATAAACTCACACCTATCAACAATGGAATCTAAAAAACAAACAAACAAACTGGACAAGCAAGTAGAACAGGAGCAGAGTCATAGAGGTGAATATTACATGGAGGGTTATCAGTGGGTATGGGGAGGGGAGAGAATGGGAAAAAAGGAACAGGGAATAAGAAGCCTAGTTGGTAGGTACAGAATAGACAGGGGTTGTTGGGAATAATATGGAAAGTGGAAACACCAAAGAACTCATATGGATATGATCCATGGATATGAACCAAGGGTAGGATTGTTGGAGGGAATGGGGGTACTGGCATTGGGGGCAAAAGGGGAAATGGGACAACTGTAATAGCATAATCAATAAAATGTACCTAATAAAAATAAAATAAAACCGTTCATATTGAACTTTACTCCAAGAAATTCACATTTAGTTACATATAATTGATCAAAATGTATGTATACATAGAGATGGATAGATAAAGAGAGAGAATACATATAAATTACTTGAAGTGTTTGAGTACTATATTGGTTAATATGTAGATTCATTGACAATGCCCCCATCTCCTCCCCACCCCCCAAAAAAGACAAAAGAGAAAACAAGATAAATGTTCACCCCTCTCTCACATTCAAGTCTAATTGGGTGGTTAATGGATGGTAAGATGGATCTGCAGCCTTCTGGGGTCTGTGCTGCTTCTGGTTCTCTGTTCTGGCATCTGGTATGACCTTTCTCATGGTCTAAAATGGAGCACTAGTGGTCTCATGCACCTTGGCAACAGTGGGATGGACACCACCTGCATGCTGCACGTGCAATTTTACCTCACATCCCATTAGTAGGAACTCAGTTCCATGGCTACATCTGAGGGCACCGAAATCTGGGAACTGAAGGCCTGCTGCAGGAAATGCTGTCCCCAGCTGAAAATCTCTGGTTCTGTTCCCATAGAAGACATGGGGAATAACTATTGAAGGATAACTGGTAGTCTCTGCCACGGGCATCTAAGTAAGCATTTTAGAAAGAAGCTCTTTAGAGTTTCTAACTTTGTTTTTATGGTCATGGAGTGATGGTTTGTAGAACATTTGGAAAATAGGAAGAAATATAAAAGCAAAAATAAAACCACTCATAATTATGCCATTCAGCCAAAACCATGGTTATAATTTAGTTCCTGTTTATTCACTTTTCAAAATGAAGGCAAAACAAAAATATTTTGGTTGATTATAAGGGTAATACATATTTATTGTAGAAAATAGAAGATATATAGAAAATTATAAGGAACATAAATATCATCCTTTACCTCCCCATTTTGAGATTTATCCTTGAATCTTACTACATGTTTTTAATTTAATTTTTTTCATTTAATATTTTATTGTCAACATTTTTTGTAAGCGGGTATTTTTGTGAACAGTATTTAACATTTCTGACTTTCATTTATATAAATGTTTCTCATTTATTAACTAGTTCTATTATAGAGTCATAGGCTTGAGTTTGGATTCAGTCATAACTGAGTTTGAACTTGGCTCTGCTGGTCTGAGCTATATGATTGAGACAAGCTGCTGAATCTTTCTAAGTTTTATTTTTCTTGCCTGTAAAAAGGGAATGATAATATTGTCCATCCCAGTTATTCTTGGGCTTAAAAGGGAAGACATATGTAGTACTTAGCAAAGTGCCTGGATTATAGGTATCTAACAAGTGTTAACATAATCAATTTATCATTAGTCAATCATTTGATTAATTTTGCCACAAAAATACTTAATTTGTGTGATTGGCTCAGGTTCATTTTTAAAAGTATTTTTTATTTTTCAATTACAGTTGACATACAATATTACTTTAGTTTCAGATGTATACCACTGTAATTAGACTTTATGTTGACTTCTAGAAAGTTAGTATATCATCCTGATAAATCTCATACCCATCTGACACCATACACAGTTATTAGAATATTATTGACTGTAGTACCTATGTTGTACTTTATATCCCCATGACTGTTTTTTAACAACCAATTTGTACTTCTTAATCCCTTCACCTTTTTCACCCTTCTTCCCAACCCTGTTCCACCCAACCCCTTTCACATTGGCAACTGTCAAAATGTTTTCCATATCTGAGTGTATTTTAGTTTGAGTTGTTTATTTTGTTTTTTTAGATTCAATTATTGATAGATATGTATTTATTGCCATTTCATTATTCATATTTTGATCATTTTCCTTCTTTTTTAAAAAGAAAATCCTTTAACATTTCATGTAGTACTGATTTATTGGTGATTAACTCCTTTAGCGTTTTCTTATTTGGGACTCTCTTTGTCTGTCCTTAGATGCTAAATGACAGGTTTGCTGGATAGAGTAATCTTGGTTGTTGTAGGTCCTTGCTTTTTCATCACTTTGAATATTTCTTGCCAATCCCTCTGGCTTACAAAGTTTCAGTTGAGAAATCAGCTGAGTCTCATGGGAGCTCCCTTGGTGGTAACTTTCTGCTCTTTTCTTGCTACTTTTAAGGTTCTCTCTTTGTCTTTATATAACCTTTTGAATTTTAATTATGATGTGTCTCAGTGTAGAACTTTTTGGGCTCATGTTGTTTGGGAAACTTTGTGCTTCCTGGACATGTATGTCTATTTCTTTCATCAGGTTAGGGAAGTTTTCTGTCATTATTTTTTCAAGTAGGTTTTCAATTTCTTGCTGTGTCTCTTCTCCTTCCAGCATGCCCATTACACAAATGTTGGTATACTTGAAATTGTCCTGGAAGCTCCTTACATTACCTTCATTATTATTTTTTTTGGATTCTTTTTTCTTTTTGCTATTTTGATTGGGCGATTTTTGCTTCTTTATATTCCAAATCGCTGATTTGATCCTCAGCTCCATTTACTCTACTGTTGATTCCTTGTAAATTATTCTTCATTTTAGTTAGTGTATTCTTCATTTCTGATTGATTCTTTTTTAATGTTTTCTATGTTCTTTTTCTCACTGTTGACATTCTCACTGAGTTCCTTGAGCATCCTTACTACCATTGTTTTGAACTCTGTCTGTGGTTGTTTGCTCGTCTCCATTTCATTTAATTTTTTTTTCTGGAGCTTTTTCCTGTTCTTTCATTTAGGACCTGTTTCTTTATCTCCATATCATGGCTGCTTCCCTATGCTTGTTTGTATGTATTAGGTAGAGCTGCTACATCTTGCAAGCTTGGCAGAATAGCCTTGTGTAGTAAGTGTCCTATAGGGCCCAGTGGCCCAGCCCTCCCCAGTCACCAGAGCTCCAGGTGCTCCCCTATGTGGTCTGTGTGTCCTGTTGTAGTTGGACTTGATTCTGTTGGCATCACTGGGAGGGACTGACTCCCAGTCCAACTGGCTGCAAAGTCCGGGTATAACTACAGTGGAGGAGCTGCTGTGCAGGAGCTGGCCCTATGCAGCAGGACTTGCTTCAGGAGTCTTTGGTGCTCACAGATGCCAGGCCTAAAGTGTGTCATTTGTGGAAGTGGTAGGGTTGTAATCTGGCACTGTTTGAACCTGGTGTACTGGTCCTGGAGCCTCATGGGAGCTGCAGAGTCTGCTACTGCCTGTGTTCTGCCTGGGCCCACCTGGCACAGGCTCTAGAGAAATCTGCAGATGGCTGCTATTTTGTGTGGAGCTTAAAGGTGCCCAGGAGAAGCTATGCTAAGGATCAAGACTGACTGCTGCTAATGCTGGGCCTGAGGTCACTTAGCAAGAGGTATGGGGAACAACGAGGCCAAGTACTGCTTGCTTAAAAGATTTTAGGAAAGTCTGAAGTATGAGATAAATGAGGCCATTTGTACAGGAAAGCCATTGGAAAGGGTTTGAGTGGGCCCCAAAGCTGGGTGGGACAGGGTCTCAGGGAATCACCATGGCAAGAACAACAGCGTGACCCAGGTTGATGGAGTCTGAGATATGGTGCCCACCTGCTGGCTCTAGATGGGTTAGGGGGCTCAGAAAGGGAACAACAGCCTCTGCAAGCACTTCTATCTGGCAGAATGCTGCCCCACCTCCAGCTCTCACCCTGATGCCAGACAATTCAGTTCCTTCCCATATGTCTCTAGTTCCTTTCAAGCTGCTGCCCCAGTGCTGGAGCTCAGAGGGAGTGAGCCTGAGTAAGTCTGCGCTTGGACCTTTTAAGAGGAACAGCCTGGGACTACAGAACCCTCCTTCTCACTCAGCCATAATCCCCCTTGGTTTTTGTAGTCAGAAGTTATGGGGACTTTTCTTTCTGACTCTGAAACCCTGTACCGGGCACTTAATGTAAGGCTGGGACCCTTTGGTTCTCAAGGAGGACCTCTGCAGTTGAGATATCCTTCCCAACTTTTTCTGCCACACTTGGGTGTGGGACGAGCCCATACTGTGGCTCTGCCCCTCCTGCCAGTCTCTGGATGTGTCTTCTTATTTAAATCCCTAGCTGTAGGACTTCCATTCAGCTAGATTTCATTTGTTTCTGATGATGGTTGTTCTGTAGTTTAATTGTGATTTTGATGTGGTTGTGGGAGGATTCAAATACCACATTTACCTGTGCTGTAGTCTTGATGACAAGTCATCGTGGTTCAGGTTCATTTAGGTCAGACACTTCTAGATCTTGTGCTGATCTCGTAAGTGTGATTGGACCTCACAGAAGAGTTATGAGATAGTTCAGGCCATGAGGTACCCTTTAGGAAAATGAGGGTCCAGATGATCCACCAGGGCCCAATAGACTTTTAGACAGGTAATATATGAATAGAATAGCATTTCTGTACAGTTGCGGGTCTGGCCCTCCATCTCTGTTCCCAAGGGTGACAATGGCTTGTCAGTGCCTGTGATATGGTTCCACTGCAGCCCTTTCTTTGCTTTCCAATTTGCTAAAAAAATTCCAGGTACTCCACTTGCTGATCATATTATCATCCCTGATGCTTAATTATTTTCTGTAGGGAAACAGAATTGTTTGGGGCTTTCAGGAAATTAAATTGAACTTCAAAAGCCTCTTTCACATAACAATTAACATTTTGAAATTGGTAATTCCTCAGGGTTTGTTGCTAGGTTAGTTTACCCAGCTTTTCCTTTTAAGGTATACTCTTAAATAGTGGATTTATTTGTTCTATTTCTTTGAGATCATATTTTTTTAAAACTAGGCACATTAAAGCTTCATAAATCCCTAGTGAAATGATATAAAAATGTGTGTTTGGAGCCTGTAGGGTGGACTAGTGATCTAAGGAGTGGGACATTGGAGGTCATTTTTCTGGATTCTGCGTTTGAGAGGAGCCTGCGTCGCTGGAAGGAGGTGCCTGTTTGGCTTCTCAGAGGGAAGAAAGCGATTGTAATGTTAGTAGAGCAAAAACCCCTGAGACTGATTTGCACTGTGTGAGAGGGCAAATTTCCACGTGGCAGGTAGACATGATCCCATCTGCTAATAGAGTCTATGCAATCTCAGCACGAATACTTTTAGTCCCATCTTAACAAGACAGAGACTATGTGTTGACACACAGTTCCTCCTAAACATCACTCCTCTAGTTATCCTGATGTGCTCTTCTTCGCCTTTCAGGTTGCCTTTAAGTTCAGCATCTTCTGATTTGCTGGCACGTGGATACAGCCACAGTAGAATCTTACATTTTTATCACTCCCCCTCCCCCTAAAAGGATGAGGGTACAGAATTATCTTTAGAATATTGCCACACATCAGCCTTTGAGAAGAGTTTGTAAGTTATGAGAACCACAACCTGTTGCTAGTAACTGACTGTTGCCGGGGCCCCAGTTCCAGACTGACCTGGAAAGGGTATTGTCAGAAAGATTAGTATTCCAGAGCCCATTTCACCACTTAAATGATGTGTGACCTAAGGCAAGTCACTCAACCTTCGAATCTACTTTTTCTTATTTAAAAAATGAGGGTAATCCCTTACGCAATTCTTGTGGGGCTCAAATGAAATAAAGCCCATGCACTTAGAAAACATCCCAAAGCATCCTTTCCATTTTTGTTATCCTGAAACTTTGAATGTGGAAGAGCTGTTTAACAATAGGTTAGCTCTATAGTCCACAACAGCCTGTCTGTCAAATGCAGACTTGTATGTGTTTATTGACTACTAGCTTCAGCTTTTGTGCAGCTGAGATACAAATTCAGCCCCAGGCTTTTATCCACAGATCTGAAAGGAGGACTATAGTCACCTGTAATTATAGTGGCGGTGACGAGTTGCAGCTGAATTGCCTAGCGTGTCAGGCTTTTCTCTGCTGCTTGACTTGGATATTGCTATACCGATTCTGGAGTAACAGACAATATTTTAGCAAGTGTTTGTCTTTCTATTATCCATCCTAACATAATCCCGGAATCTCCATAGACAAACAAGAGTTCTTTTGTTGCTCTCTGGCAGCAGATCAAAGGGCCTGTTTTTATAAAGTGGTCTGTGCAGAATTTAACAGCCCTTTTATGGACTGGTACTAGATTATATATGCAGGCCTGAGGGAAAGATAGTTTTTCCACTGATGTATATAAAAGTTTAGATTCAAGTTTCCATGATTCAAAACACTGCTCTACAAAAGTCTAAGACTCCAAGCTTTGTATATGCTTGTCTCTTATTTCTTCATTTCCTGTCTTCACATTGATTGGTCAGGAGGCCAATGGGCTCTGGCTAGTGTGGCTCAGTTGGAGCATCATCCCATAAACTGAAAGGTTGTGGGTTCTATTCTTGGTTAGGGCACAGACCTGGGTTATAGGTTTGATCCCTGACAACCAATCAATGTTCCTCTCACATCGATGTTTCTCTCTCTCTCCCTTTCTCTCCTCCCCCTTCCTTTCTTTCTAGAATCAATAAATATATCCTTGGGTGAAGATTAAAATAGTGCAGTGGTTCATTTGATCTTTCCAAAGTGGCGATGGAATGGTTGGGACTTTCTGTGATGGTAATAGTTGGGCAGGTGAGGGAAGGTGGGAGAGGAGACTCTTTCGTTGTCTTGCTAATTCCCTTTCCTCAATTAGTGTTTGTTCCTCCTTCCCTGAATTCTTCTAAGGATCATGTCAATGCTGTCAACATCAATTGAGTGAGAAATAGCTACTGTAAATAGCATCCTCAAAATGGCATTTGTGAAATCTAAAAGAAGATGAGCCCCCAAACCCATGTTATTCTCCATGTTCTCTCACTGATTTGAGCACCCAGTCACAGGGTCACCCTGACAAGCTAAGGAGATTTAAACCCTTTACTAAAAGTTATTAAATGTGCTATTTTTCATATGGTCATGTCTGCATGACTCCCCTAGCCTTTTAGAGCAGAGATGAGTCTGAACTATCTGTGCCCAAGACAGCAAATATGAAAGCCTCTTATCCAGTTTACAATGGTTTTTCCTCTTTCTTACCTTTTTCTCATTCCTTCCCCATCATGCACAGCCATGATCCTTGTCTCTTTTCTTCTTCGTCAAGCTAGACAGCAAGGTGGTTTTACTTACTTCTCTTACTTGGTTTTTGTACATGATCTGTTCTTCTTGTGGGTGTATGGTCTTTCCCATCACCCTTCCTTTTCCAGCACCCACTTCATGTCCTTCTATCCATGACCATCCTGTTCTCAGTGCATCTCATGTCTTTGTGTAGTGAGTGGCTTTATTAAATAATCAAAATCTCACGCAGGCCTGTGCAAAGAGGTGGTGGGGGAGCGGGAGATATTTGGGTCCTTTGGTAACATAGAAGAATAGCTGAGGTCCTGAGGTAATGAGAGACCGTGAAGCCACAATGACCACATTTTGTAAGCTCTAAATCGACCCATAAGTGTGACACTTATGGGTGGATTTACAGGGACAGTGGAATAGTGTAGTTGAATCTGGGACTGTTCACTACATATTATACAAATAAATAATACTTGTGTAGTGTTTGCATTTTATGCGTATTACATACATATTTATTTACTCTTTATAATAAATCTAAAAAGTAGGTACTATTCATCTTTCACAGATGAGGAAACAGGCTGGAAAGGCTAGCTTTTAAAAAATTTCCCAAATATTGGGGAGTCTGAAGCCAGTTTATACCTCCGACATAAGTCTTCTGATCCTTTCATTTCAACACCTTTTAGTTAAATTCAGTTGTGCTGTGCTGTGATTTGACTGGGACGTGGGATTCTCCAGCACACTCTTAGATCAGAGCCGGTGTTGCACGCTGCAATAGAAGGAACGCCTTCCTCAGCAGGAAGCACCGTCGCTCTTCTGAAATAACTCCCAAGCATCCTTTCCCACTCTGGTGTCCTTTTTAACAGAGAAAATACATAGAAGAGTGGGAGTTATTCGAATTTGTAGAGTGTGGCCCAATGTTAAGATGGTATCACTAATAGTGAAATTAATAACAATAGTGATGGTTACTCTTTATTGAGTATTTGCCATATGCCAGATATTAGGTAGGCGTTTTTCATATATCTCATTAAATCCTCATAGCAAGTCCATCACCCCAATTTTAGAGATGAGAAAAGTGAGGCTACTGGAAATGGGATTTACCTGGAGCTCAACACCTAGCATGTGTCACGTGAGAATTTAAGTGCAGGTCTGTCTGGCTCCAAAGCACATGCTCTCTCGTCTGCCATATCACTAAGGCTGCCTTCTGGGTGGAGTAATTTCAAGGAAGAATATAAATGCCTACATTATATTCATTCATTTACTCATTCACTCATATATATTAACTAATAAACATATTAAGTTGCATCATATCAAACTGCTGATATTTGGACATTTGGACCAACAAAAATGGCAGTGTCATGTGGCTTAATGCAATGGTTCTCAAATATGGTCTCTGGACCAGCAGCAGTAGCACCTGGGAACTTGTTAGGAATGCAGATTCTCAGATCCCACTCCAGATCCACAGCATCGGGCACTGAGGGTTGGGCGTAGCAGTCCGGTTTGACAGGACCTCCAGGTGATTCTGAGGATACTGAAGTTTGAGAACCACGGGTTAACCTAATCTATTTATTTAGCAGCTACTGTGTGCCAGGTGCCTTGTTAGCCACTGGGTTAGAGTATAAGCAGAAATAGACATGCTTTCTGCCTTTAGAAGGTTTATACTTTACTGGAAGGACCAAATTTTGAGAAGCACAAATATCAAGTTATGCTTCTTAGTGGTATTAGCATTTTATTAAAGCTTCTAGATCCAAAAGACTGTAGTCTTCAGAGGCAGAATTAGAGTGAAAGGGGTCATCTTCTCATGACATGGGTGGGCAAGACCAAGCAAGATGAGCACAGGTCTAGGGAGGAGGGTGTGGGAACAGAGGTGGGGCCAATAATTAGGGCTCAGGGCCACCAGCCTAAAGATCTTGGGCCCCTTCTCTGCCCCTCCCTCACTTTGACTCCAGGGGTGGTGCTGTTGCATTTTGAGGCCCTGTTGGAGTGGGAGGAGCACAATAATTCCACTTTCAGCATGGGTTGCCTGGGAATGTTCAAAGTAGGACATGGTCAGCCTTCATCCAGCTACTTCATCCAGCTACTGATCTGCTGTTACCTCTTGCCCTGAGCTGCTTCCTTTTGTAGATAGATGACAAGGTCTTGGAAACAGCTTCATACTAGAATGTTGTCTTTGCCCCTTCATTGAGCTGTGGAGCATGACATTGAGGGTGGTCTGCCTTTAGCTGCCTAGAGATTGGTCTAGGGTACAGTCACACAGAGGCAGGAAAAGGAGGCAATAGTCAGTAGGTGTGAAGAGCAGGAGTTGTGAAGAGCAGAGACTGGGCCTTCCCACTGTCTGGGTTTCCCCCAGCCTGAGGGGAGTGCTCCTTAATACATGTCCATTAATGCTTTGTCATCCCAAAGGGAGGCATTCCTAATACTCTTTCATTTACTAGGGCATGAGTCCTGAAAGTTTAAAGAAAATTACTTTGCTGAGTAATATTTTAAAGTTAGAATCATTCTGGGTTCATATTTCCTTAATTCTTTAGTAGCCCACTTTTTATAAATAATACTTAAGTGCAAGTAATACAGCTTTACTAAATCTTGCTTTTTTAAAAAAAGAGTCCTAGGCCACTTGTGCCACTTCCAAAGAAAAGGAAATAAACATTTGCATGTTCTCCTGTTTTAAAACAACAGGATTTTAAAGCAATCTCAAGAAAACGAGCATTGAATCTCACCTGGATTCCTTTTCTTCCATTGCTAACAACTTTGAAAATAATTTGACAGGAACTCTAATGACGGGATTAGAACCTGAAGGTACGCAGGGAAAGGGAGGATGCTTTGTGACAATTTATCCTGTAAGTACCAGTGGCACTTTTAAATGACATTTAAAAGGTTGCTCCTGTTATTAATACTTAATTTGAACTAAATTCCCAAATGTAATTCCAGCCTTGTTATAGGAGAAATAATTCACATACACAAATAGCAGCAATTGTGTACTTAGCAAAGGCAAGCCGAATGCTTACCATGCATCAGGAATGTAAGCCCCACCTCTGAGAATTCAGAAGAGAGCTCACATAATCAGTACAGGTTTTTACCCGGCTGATTAAATTATATTTCCTCTGCTTTTACTGAGGTAGGGGAGGGGGAATTCTAAAGGTTATAAAATCAATGCAAGCTGCTTTTGGATTGTATTATTTGCTTGAAATCAGGATTCAGATTTTTCCTGAAGTCCTTCAGAAATTCCCTGAGTATATTTAAGTATTACATGAATAATTCATTTTACTCACTACACATTACAGCACTTAACAAAGACTGCCGCCAGAATCCCCTCCTCAGGGAAGCTAATTTGGAGCATCATTATGACTCTGATTTCACAATGTTTAGAGGTTTTATGACCTACCTAATGAAGTCCTCCTTTCTCTTTCAGTTATTTAAAGAAGCACTTCAAGTTTAAAATTTCATCCAGTATATTCTTGGAAGGAAATAATCCCAGGCTTTCATATTTATTCCAACCCTACACCCAAATAAAAAAGGAAAAGAAAAAAATATAGAGAAAGAGACACTTTTCAATATAAATTCAACTTACCGCTCACAAATATTTCCTTACTGTTGAAAATCAAATGACATGATATTTGTCCCTGAATTATTCAACATTGGAACAAGACCAGGAAAACCAATTATGTGAGTATATACGTGGACATCTTTTAGAGCTCTGTATGGAGTCTTTTGTGTATTACCCTTGAATCAGAGTGTGTTTTTTTCTTATGGTTCTTACTGGAATTCATGTGAACCTTCCGATTGTCATAATACCTCAGTGCTCTCTCAGCTATAATTTATTACCACATGGGATGTGCCCTGCCAGGGAGCAGATGGCTTGTGCATCGTGGCACATACTAAATATAAAAAGTCTGAAGGCGATGCTGACTCTTCAGCTCACTCCACCAATGAACTCAAGTCTTCGTGCCTTTCTCTCTTTATCCCTTCAGGAACCCACAACACACACTGCTTGCCAAAATGAACACTCTTAGTTACTTCAGGTTGGAAGTAGGAAATTCCTCCATGATTCTATAATGCACACCAAAGAATATCTTTTCCAGACTGTTTGGTTTTAAAATACCTAGATCGGACCTTGTTTTACTCAGTGAAGCCCTAGAAGGGTATCTTTAAAAAAGAAAAAAAAATCAGCTTCTTCATTTTTCAGGGCACTTGACCAATATGCAAATGAAAATATGTTCAAGTTTACTAGCAGTCAGGGAAAGGCAAATTGAAAACAAGTGATATATCACTTTACACTCATCAGCCTGGCAGAAATAGAATAGAGCTATAGCATATCTTGCTGGCTGGGATGTGGGAGCATGAATACTTTCATATTACATTACTGGAGGAAATGTGAAGCATTACAGCCTTTTTGGAAAGCAATCTGGCAGCATCTATTAAAATTAAATATATACTCATGCAAATCATATACTCAGAAAATTCTATCCCATAGAAATAAAAGTCCTATGTATTAAGACATAAGTAAATGGATGTTTATTTCACTGTTGTTTGTTGTGGCAAAAAAAATGGATCTACAGTAAATTTTCAGTAAGTGGAGAATCATTGAATAAATTATGATATAGTCATTCCATGAAATATTCTATCACTACTAAAAAGAACTAGGACTATACCAGGTGACTTAGAGGGCTTTCCAAAAGGTATCGTTGAATGAAAAAAATAAAAAGTAGATGTCAAAATGCATGGAAAATACACACATACATATTTAAGAGTATATACTATAAAATATAATAATATATAATAAATAATATTTTTTCTTTTGTGTAAAACAGTGACAAAAATTCCGAGCCAATGTATGTTGTGTTATGCCTGTCCACATATTGTTGTGACTATATATGTGTGCCCATGCATTGGCACATGTAGCTTTGTATGAAATGGTATGAATACAGAGGAAATCCACTGATTATTAACTAGATGCTTGGGTAAGAAGAGGCATGGATATTTTGGGGAAATGTGGATGTATATGGGAAGACTAAAGGGAGGAATTAAGCAAAAGAGAAAAGGAGGGGGGAAGGATGAAGGCAGATGAAAATACTTATGCATCTAAATGAAGTCATTACATGCATATGTGACAAAATAAATATGGGAAATGAAAATATTTCTGGAAGAATTCCTTGTAATGAAAAGCTTAGTGCATATTAGTTTAATGGGATTGCTTTCCTCTGACTTCGACAGAGGATAGAGGAAGAAGAAGTAATTTTTAGATGGGGGACATTGGGGAACAGAGAGCGCAGGTCAGATGGAATATGCAAACAGATGGTTTTTGCAGCCTGAAGAGACAGCGAGGTGGGCAAGCGCAGAGACAGCTTTCCCTGTTTGGGGTTTAACTGAGGTTGGCCCCTTTATGAACGGAGATGAGCTGGCTTCAAATCCAGTTGAAGAAATTCTGCTTTGCCAAGCTTATTGTTCCCATTTTTGTAGAGCAGCTCACAAACCCATGTTACCCTCAACATTTATAGAGACTCGGGGTCTTTACAAGTGCAGACAGCGCTAAGCTGTCCATTATTTATCTTTAATGAAGTACTCATTAAAGCTTTGAATACTGTCTGGGACCCTTCCCATGGGGGAGTTTCTGCAAATTTGGAATGCAAGATAGCTGTGGGAATGGAAAAATGTCTGGACCCAAACTGAAGATTGCATAGATTACTCATGGGCACTTGTCTTCACCTACAGAAAATATATGTAGATGGGGATCACTACTATTTTATGAAAAGAAACAGGAGATCCTCTTTGTGATAAAGTAAGTGATAAATAGCAAGTGCTATGAATTTTACTGTACCCAAGTGTTTTACTGGTCAATTATAAAAATTAGTAGGGGCATTAGATGAAATCAATACAATTGATAATATTATTAGTAGAACAATTTGTTATATTAATGTTGACCAATGCTAAGTTGTATCAACTCAAATGTTTTAATAAATGTGTCTTATGTAATTTATATAATATATTGCATCAAACATTAAAAATTAAGATAATAAATTAAATTTTTCATAAGAGCAACACCCCACACAACCACCAATAGTATTTCTACACACTCCATTCCATTTTTTCAAAGTGCATCTGTTTTCCCTAATTTTTACCATCTCTATCCAATTTTATCCTACTTTTTAAAAACTTCCTATCATTGGTTTAAAGCATTTGTTAACATGAAGTGTAAGATAAACATTTTAAAGATAGCAGAGCATGTATGTGTGTGGATAGCTAACTTTTCTTGCAATCAATCCTATGTGTCACTGTCACATTCAAATTTAAGATAACTTTGTTCCCTCTTTCTCTAGACCTTTAAATCTAAGTGTCTCTTAGAGCTGTCCTTTTTCTTTCTGCCTCACCAGCACTTCCCTGGCTTCTACTCACTTGCCTTGTGAATTATTTCAGGAGAGTTTCAATCCTGTATTTGAGCATTAGGGTCCCTCCCCAGGACCTGAAGGGCACACTAATTGGCAAGTTTCTCTGCCACCGATATCATCACCTATTATTCCTAAACTAGTTTCCACCCGAGTTTCTTTTCTTTAAGTTTTTTTTGGTGGGTCTTTCATTCTATCACACTTGAAAGCTTGGAAGCATCTCTGCTTTTTTTTTTTTGTCTTCATGCACATGTCGTATTGTAATTAATTATTAAATCATTAAATCTTTTTTCAAAGTACTCAAATTCCTAATTCAAGTTGTCATTGTCTTCTGCTTTGTCTTTTGAGAGGAAGTACAGTGCTGTGCTTGAGGTGGGCTCCAGAGCTAGATTAACTGGTGCAAAAGCCCAGCCTGCTACATTGTAGTTAGCTGTATGACTTTGGGCAAAATTCTTAATGCCTTGGCTTGTCTCATCTGTAAAATGGGTAATATAATAGTACTACTTTATTCACAAGGTTGTGGTGAGAATCACTGAGTATCTTTCAGGCACTAGACCCTGAAAGAGTATAGCCCCTGGCTTGCTTGATGCTTGTCTTTTTCTCTCTAATTTGTTCTAAGCACTAATGCCAGGTTGATTTTCCTAAAACATAGGTTTACTCCTCTTGATTCCCACCCTTTTCTTCCCTCTCACCCTCCAACCCCACAAAACTTCTTCCCAGATGAAATCCAAAGTCCTTGGCCTGGCATTTAAAGTTATACATGACCAGTTTTTGAACCCTTTCCAGGAGTTCCTTGTAGGCTAGACATTCCAAACTCTTTGCTGTTCTTTCTTAAACGACCCCGTTTAAAGATGATACATGATATGTTGAACATCTCATGAAGTATAGTCAGGCACAGACCAAAAGCTAGAACAAGGTCTCAGGGAACCATGATGTGCCATGAATTACACTTCCTGTGCACCTGGGATGGCCGGGAGCTCTGGGCAAGGGTGGAAGAGGCAGGCCAGTTATCACCTGGTCTAGGAGTGTCTCAGTGGTTCCACAGTTTCAATAGCCAGCCTGATGCACGCCAACTGAAATGGCAGCCTTTGCCGTGCGCCTTCCCTTTGACTCCACTACTCCTGCTCATAGAGCTTTTGTTGAAATTTCTATATATTCAAGAAGATCCAAAAATAATAAGTAAGTAAATAAACAAACAAACAAATAAATATTACCTTCATTCATATTGTTCTACCTTTCTGAAATCCCATAACAGTTCTAAATATATTTTGGAAGTTACAGGTTTGTTTGCCTTTTTTGGTAGTTATATCATATGCGAACACATGTTATTTGCTGGGTGAATAACTTTGAACCAGTACTATGTAATACCTGTGTTCTCTAGAACTTTTGCTCACTGATCACAAATTGCCAGGTTTTAATTATGATAGTATTTTGTACCTGAGAATTCTGTGAGGAAATCAAAATCTGAAATGTTTTGTAAAAGTAAATGATTCTTTTAAGTGAATTCATCAGTCTTGTCAGTGGGATATTCTTTTAGTCTGTCAGTCAATTTGTCTATCATTCATTCAGTGCCTGTTAACAATTCACAGTAAAAAGATATTTGTGGTCTCTAAGCTGTTGTAAAATTTCTGGGATAATCAGATGGATTGCAGAGGCCAAATGTAACTTTTATTTTAATTTTCAATGTTTTTCTAATTTTTAACCCCTCAGAGTTATCTAGTTAGGAAGTGGTTCTGGAGCCATTTTTTGCTCAATACATTTTTCTATGAGGTTTTTCTTTAATAAGATCATTAGGAATTGATACTTCTGTTGGAAGTAAAACTCAGTCCACATTTTATCATCTATAAACAAAAATGTCTGTGATTTTTTCCATGTGAACCAAACAAATGTACAATAATAATTTCTGATTATGAATCACTGGCATTAAAATAAAACAGAAAATCAGAGTTCTCTTATGCTGGTGATTACCTTGTTGTCAACTCTCTTAGCTAGTTAATGCCCTGAGAACTCTTTCAAACAGCTTTGATTTGTTAACATTGAGCTTTTTTATATTACTTTTTATACTGAATTGAGTGAAATGCATGTCACTCATGGTAGCATAAAATGAGAAGAACAAAAAATGGGAATGTATTTTGCCAGTCATTTGTCAACACAAAAGAAAAAGCTTAAAGTTTTGGTCATTAAAAATTAACATTTGCAAAATAACTTTAAAAGTCTTCATAGGATGGGAATATAACTTTATATTTCTTATTTTATTTTTAAAGTGTCATGTTGACTTTCATAAAACACAAGATAAAGTATGTTGAAATCAAAAGGGCTTCTTGTAGTTGCATAAGGAAATTGTTAACATCATTAAGCAATGTGAAAACTTCAATTTTCACAAAGAACCAAACATGAATGAAACTCTTTGTGGTGTTTTTTTTTTTAAAGAACAAATATAATGAGAATCCATAACACCATTTTAAAAGTAGAGGGTAACTTAAAAATCATCCTACCCAATACCCTCACTTCCTCCAGTGAGGAACACGTCAGAGTAAGCTGCCCACTAGTGTTAACATGCAGGTGGGTGTAGGAATGAGACTCCCACCCGTGTCTCCCAACTCCCTGTCCTGTGCTTTTCTGCTGCACTACATTGTCACTTTTAAATTAATTTTATGATTCTTCTTTCTCCTCACAAATTCTTAGGTTTCTTACTAGAACTTGCTACATTGGAATTATAAGATAAAGCCTTATACAAAATGAAGTGACTTCTTACTCACCAAAATTTAACATGTTTATATTTGTACCTCACCCAGAGTCTAAATACTAAATTTCTTGTGTTTATTGCCATTTCATTGTAAGTTCTCTTAGGAACAATAAAAGTCTCAGTCACCTTAGTGTCCCCAGAAGCATCTGGTGGGAGCAACATGTGTGAATGGGATCAGTTGAAGTGCTTCAAAAGTATTATTTACCTGTTATTCCTAATTCAAGCACCATAAGAGCCTTGATTTTGTAAGTAGTCTATTAAGAGCAGAACAATATTACCGATGACAGGACTCACATCGGACCAGGAGAAATGAAACCCTTGTCACTCCTAAATGCTTCAATAATACTTATCTGAAGAGTGATGTGATGAGCACCTGCCCTAACTGCGCACTGTCCTTCTTCCCTTATATGTTGAGCAGGGCAGTTCATAGTTGAGTCAGAATGACAGCCCAAGGACCCAGACGTCTGATCCTGGACCAAGAATTATCTTGGCAGAGAATTGAAAAGCAGTTACTACCGAAAGTCCAAAAAGAAAGTGCCAAGTAAAGTATTAATATTTTTCCTCTCAGTGGCAACTTGGAAAATCTCTCAATCAGAAGCTATAAGTAGGTCTCAGGCCTGTGTGCATGTGCTTGGTGTGTGTGTGGATGTGTGGATGAGAGCGTGCCTCCTAAACAAAGTGAACTTGTTATTGTTTACCAGAGTAGAACTTGTCTTTAACATCAGTTCGGCCGTTTGAAAATGAGACTACGTGTTATCACTTGGTTACTTGGCCTGCCATCTAATATTTTTTGTAAAGAGGACACATTTCCAACACTGAATTAGGTGAAGGTACGTCAGGGTCCCTGCCCATGAAAGCACTTCCCGTTCAGAGTAGCTCTGGGTAAGTTTTCTTCATAGTGGATGGCAGGTCTCAGGAATCATGTAAACACTCCATGAGTTGTGCTCCCAACAAAATATAATTTCTTATTAGAAAGTAGAATCTCCATCCTTTTCTACTTTATATATACAAGGAGCTAATAATACATTTTAAGTAATTGTTACCAAATTTTAATACTCAAACGCACAGTTAAGAATCTCATGATTATAGAACTGTCATTCTTCTCATTGGATCTTGCCCTAATTTGTACTGTGGTATCAATTTCAAACATTGGATTCAGTGAAATTTTTTTGCCAAGATAACATTCAACATTGACTTTGTAAACATTTATTGGATGCCTAATATGGTGTAGAAATACAAAAATGGAGAAGATTCAGTCCCATTGTCTAGTAGTCTAGGAGAAGAGATTTATACGAATGTATTGAAAGTGATATTTAAAGATAATTGTATACTTCTCTTTTGCCTTTTTTGGTAACAAATTCATCCTTGTCCATCAAGGCATCCATTTACTTGGGGCAATAGAGGGGTGATGATTAGAATTTTTTAAGCAAAGACTATGAAAATATTCATATCACTGAAGAACAGGAGGGAAGAGCACAATAATGGCAGTCCAGAATGGGATGTTTTCTTGACATAAGATCTTCTAAATATCTTTTCTTACCCTTTGGCAAATCAACAGAAGGCAGTTGAGTAAGGAGGGAGAACTTTCTCCACTGGTCAGGTTTTATAAAGCCAGAGAAAAAGAAGATGTGAAAGAGAGGGAGAAAAAACCACCCCCTTTCCAGACTCTATGATTTTAAAGAGGTGGAGGAGGAGGAGAGAGAAACCTAGAGGACACAATATGGTCAGTCTGAAGGGGACTTGGAGGTTGAGGTACAGACCCTGAATTGAGAGGTGTGAGTTTTTCGTGGCCGGACGAGATGACCCGAAACAGAGACTGTGGAGGACATTGCGACTGTCAGAATCCCAGGATACCTTTTTTATGTTGGAGGTAAAAGTAACAACTCTGGGGGCTGTTGTGTGCATCATAGGGAAAAGGTATGGGAAGTGTCCAGCAAAGTGCTTGCCATTTAGAAAACGCTTGAGAAGTACAGGTTGCCTTCCTTTCTTTCTAGTTTGTCTTCTGGCAGAACCGAATGAACTAACTTCCTCCAGGATTGAAAAGTCGCCAAGAACAAAGACTGGCCTGGTTTGCTGCTTTCCTAGCTGTGTAACCCTGAGCAAATTGCTTAACTTCTTGAAGCCTCAATTTTCTCAATCTACGAAATGAGATAATTTTAGTAACTACTTTGTAAGCTGGTTATGAGGATTGAAAGAAATAACACATAAAATTGGCTTAGCCCTGTGCCTTGCATTTGGTGAGGGTGCAATACATATTTATTATGTCTGAGAATAGAAATTTATATTTTCTGTTCCTTCTGTGTTACCTGATGTATCTCAAACTTAGCTTCAATTTTTTCTTTATTGGAAGGCAGCACCCTCAGGTACTTAATTTTTTCTTATTGTTTTAAATCTGTTTTCTGTATGCTGAAGAACAAATATATAGCTGTGAATTTAGAATTCCACAACAGAACAGATGGTTCACAGAGATGAGAACTTATTTTTCACTCTGAATCGAGAGGTGAGCTGTGTGATTAAAAGACAAAGCTTTACATTTATTTATCCCCTGTTGCCTCCATTTGCAGTCACCCAATTAATGATCACTATTTACCTATGCAAATTACTCCCAAGAGTAGCTTAAGGAACACTTTATGAGTCTTGTAGGCCAGGAATAGATCTTAAAATAGTGACTGGAAATTTGAAGTCCCTCTTTAGTATGCTGGGATAAATAGTGCGTGACCAGTCCCAGAAACACCTTGGCCCCAAATTTTATTGTAGCCATGGACACAGGGGTATGTATGTGCTGTACAGATCACCCTTAAATATAGACTAACATCTGGCTGTGGGGTTTTTTAGAATCTGACTGGCACATAACAGAAAGTGGGCTTCCATACTTGCTACTTATTCCCTTGGATGAGAGGGGGCCACTTACAGCGCAATTGGAAGGTTCCAGCTGGCGCTCCAGTTGGAGGCGGGAAAGAGACGATGTGGTGGAGTATATGTCCTGGATCATTCGTGAGCACAGAATTCTATAATCTGGCCCAAGGGGAGACATGACCCTGGTCATGTCCCTCAAAGTGAATTCTCAGAGAAGTTTTCCTCTTCTCAGGTAAATGCGAAATAGTAGAATTTTGGAGCTGGTAGGGCTTTTGAAGTAGTTCAAACTTTACCTTGTTGGTGTCTGATTCAGTGAACTGAAGAGCTGACTTGTAAACTCTTCTCACTAATTTGAATTTTTTTAATTGAAAGAGACAAGAAAAGTACATGGTATTTGTATATTTTCCCTCTGAGAATTTCGTGAATCTTGGGTAAAATTTTATAGCTTTATTCAGTTTAATTTAATGGTTTGAATATCACCTTCTGATCATGGGGATTTAAAATGTTCTCTTTTCACTTTTATGTAGAATCTAAAGAGGAAAATAAATGAACAAAGGAAACAGATTCATAGATACAGAGAACAGACTGATGGTTGCCAGAAGGGAGGGGCTTCTAGGGACCAGGTTAAAAGAGGGGAAGGGATTAAGAACTACCAATTGGTAGTTATGAAATAGTAGCAGGGATGTAAAGTACAACATAGACAATATAGTCAATAATATTGTATGGTGCCAGGGAGGTAGTTGAAGTATCAGGAGATCACTTTGTAAAGTATATGATTTTCTGATACTGTATACCTGAAGCTAATGCAAAATAATATTGAATGTGAACTGTAGTTGAAAAATGAAATTTAAAAAATGTTCTCTTTTCCGACCACATTCTGGAGTGTGATAAAGCCTTTGTAAGTAAGGGAGATGGCCCTAACCTTCCTGTGGTTATTTACTATGTCACATGTCTGATCCATTGTGGCGGGCTGCCTTTTTATCTGGAGGGTCTGACAGACAAGTCAATGAAGGTAAATGGGACACTTCTCTCCCCAGCTGGTCACTGAGATCCATGAAGGGAAAATAAAAACCACAGGAAATAAAGACTATTTTGTTTATTTCCTTGCAGCTGCCCTTGAAGATTCTGGGTACTTGGTAAATCTGTTTTTGCTTCTGAATAGGAGTCTGAGGAGAAAAACTTCATTTTCTTCTTAGAGATTTAGGTTGTTCAAACTGAGCCTACATTTTCAAATAAAATAATAGATCATATAGTCCCAGTTCTTGGAGTTAAAACTATTTTTTCTTTTTCATCGGCATCATTTTTTTCAATATCTATTTCTAGATTAGAGCTTTGAATACTTTCATCCAGAACCATGAGTGTAGTTTTTTTTTTCTCTTCTTTTTTTATTACAGTATGAGTCAGCAACAATAAGGATGTCTTGTGCTTAATTCCCCAGTAGTTGTTGTGAGCCATGGGAAAACTCTTCTCTTTTTCTGATGCTGTACTTCCTGCTCTTCGGAGCAGAGCTCATTTCCCGCAGTCTCCGTCTACTCTGCTTGGACTGTGCCAAGTCAATGGGGTGTCCAACCCACGGCCCATGGGCTGCATGAGGCTCAGGATGGCTGTGAATGTGGCCCAACAGAAAATTGTAAATTACTTAAAACATTTTTTTTTGCTCATCAGTTTTTGTTGGTGTTTGTGTATTTAATGTATGGCCTAAGAAAACTCTTCTTCCGGTGTGACCCAGACATGCCAAAAGTTTGGACATGCTTAGGACCGATTAAGTAAATTATGAAGTGATTTCTTTTTTAGCACAAGACCTTGTAAAGCAAGATATAGCTGTGGTCCAGCCTCCCTGACTCCAACTAAACCACTGCCCCAGTTTTCTCCTTATATTCTGGAATCCATTTCTCTCCCAGTTGGCTGGAGACACCTCTAGGCCACTCTTTCTACACTCTCCCTTTTCCATTGTCTCTAGACCGATGGCTCAACCAATTTCCTTTACAAACATGATTTCCAAATCTCTGTCTCTAGTGCTGTCCTCTTTTCATGGCATCCCAATTTACTTTGGCACCTCAAGAGTCATGTGCCCAAACAGCACCTATGTTCTTTCCAGAATCTATATTCTGCTTTTTCAAAAAGATTTTATTTAATTATTTTTAGAGGAATGGGAAGGGAGTGAGAAAGTGAGAGAAACATCAAGGTGAGAGAGAAACATTGATTGGTTGACTCTCACACATGTCCCAACTGAGATCAGGCATGTGCCCTGACTGGGAATGGAACTAGCAACTTCTCACCTTGTGGAATGATGCCCAGCCAACTGAGCTATACTGGTCAGGGCCCAGAATCTACATTCTAATTCTAATTAATGCCACTGACATTCTATAGTAACTTGAACTTAGAATCACAAATTTGGATTCATGGGTTTTTTTTGGTTTGTATGTTTTTTAATTTATTTTTTATTGTTCAGTTACAGGTGTCCCCATTTTTCTCTATGTTGCTCTCCCCTGCCTTGTCCAACTCTTGCTTCCAAAGACAATCCCTACCCCATTGTCCTTTTCCATGGGTCCTTTGTACATGTTCCCTTTCTTCCTCCCAGCATACCCCTCTCCTCTCCCCTGTGGTCACTGTCAGTTTCTTCTTTATTTCCATGTCTCTGGTTTTTTTTTTTTTTCTTGCTTGTTTGTTTTGTTGATTAGGTTAGTTTTATAGTGAGATCATATGGTATTTGTCTTTCACCACCTGGCTTATTTCACTTAGCATGATACTGTTCAGTTCCATACATATTGACAGAAAGGGTAGGAGTTCCTTCTTTCTTTCTGCGGCATAGTATTCTATTGTGTAAATGTACCATAGTTTTTTGATCTGCTCATTTACTGATGGCCACTTAGGCTGTTTCCAGCACCTGGCTATTGTAAATTGTGCTGCTATGAACACTGGGGTGCATAAGTTCTTTAGAATTGGTGTTTCAGGATTCTTAGGATATAATTCTAGCAGTGGAATCATTACATCGAAAGGCAGTTTCATTTTTAGTTTTTTTGAGGAAATATACCGTTTTCCACAGTGGCTGCACCAGTCTGCATTTCCACCAACAATGTTCTAGGCTTCTCTTTTCTCCACAACCTCTGCAGCACTTGCTGTATGTTGATTTGTTAACAATGGCCATTCTGACTGGTGTGAAGTGTTATTTCATTGTGGTTTTATTTACACCTGTCTGATGGCCAGTGATATTGAGCATTTTTTCTTGTTTCCATGGGCCCTCTGTATGTCCTAATTGGAGAAATGTCTGATCAGGTCCTTCGCCCATTTTTTAATTGAATTGTTTTATCTTCCTGGCATGAGTCCTGTGAGTTTATATATTTTGGAGACCAAACCATTGTCTGAGGCATCTTTGGCAAATATGTTTTCCTGTACTTTTGGTTCCCATTTTAGTTTGATGATATTTTCTTTAGCCATGCAGAAGGTTTTTAATTTGATGTAGTCTCATTTGTTTATTCTTTCTTTATATTCCTTTTGGATTCATGTTTGACTTTTCCTTGCCCTACTCTCTTGGCTTTTTTCCAAGCCTTGGGGACTCTTTATTATTAGTGCCTCCTCATCTGGCTTATCCTTAACATTCATAACTAGGTATTGATTCTTTTTTCACATGGATGATTGTAGTAGCCTCCTAATTTGTCTATGTCCAGTCTTCCCTTCTATTACTTTATGCAGAAGTATTAAAACATACACATTATTTTTTAAAGTTAGGATCTATTGTTTATCCTTCTGAAAGGTCAACTTAAGGCTTTCTACAAGTGTAATCTTGCTATGTGTTTCAAAAATGACTTGGTGCATTAATTCTATTTAGACCGTTTCAGGAGTAAAACTTCGGAACAAGTTGATGTATTTCTATATACTTAAATATTTATATAGGTACATTTTGCTAATTAGTAATTTTTATAAGATGAGCAAGATCTTTTCCAAATTGTGTTTTGAAGATTCATGTATATTATAATCCTTCATGAGTATCTCAGATTGTTTCACAAAACAGAAGCTTGATTGAGATGATGATTTATCTTCTGCACTGAACTCTTAGTGACACTGCCACTTTTTTCTTTTTAAGCTGCAAAGCTATGTACTGAGACATTTAGCATTTGCCTTGTGAGGAAAATATTCTGTGGCAGAGCTTGAATAGAGTGGGGGTGTGATGAATAATTAGGTTTCTTCCAGATTTAGATCCTATGATTTATATTACTCCTGCTCTTACTGGAGCAAGATTTTCATGTGGGAGCAAGTACTAGGCTAGATAAAAAAATATGTAATTTTGGGAATCGGTATCTTCTGCAAATGTCTTGATTCTTCTTGGTATATCATGTATGAGGCCTGTCCAGAAGGTATCCAGCCATGTAATATGAAAAATAGAGACCCTGAGTGAAGACGATACAAGTTATAAGACACATTGTACATGGGACAATGATGCCTCAGTCTCCCTCAAAGTAGGCACCCTGGGACCTCATGCAGTTCTTCCAGTTGCCGTCAGCCGACCCATTGTTTTTTCCTGAATCTTATTGACAGTCTGAAATCTCTTCCTTTTCAAAGGTGATTTTAGTTTTGGGAAAAGCCAGAAGTTGCAGGGTGCCAAATCAAGGCTGTAAGGAGGCTGAGTCACCTGGGTGATTTGATATTTTGTCAAAAAAATTCTTCACTAGATGTGATGTGTGAGTGTGTGTGTTGTGAAGAAGCTGCCAGTCACCAGTTGCCCATATCTGTGGCCTTCTGAACCATCCAAATACTTTCTATGGAGGAATGCTCAAGCTTAATGCAAAATTTGATGCAGATTTGTTGCTTTACTCATTTAGTCATTTTGAGTGTGATGGCCACACAGTACTCATGCTCACTCAGTGGCATCTCCTGCCCTTACTGATTGTACCGTGAAGTCCTCATCGTTTACGCATGCTCAATCCAGGCCTCTCCTTGGCTGCCAGGTTACAGTGCAAACTGTTCTTGTTATATTAACAATGGTTGACGTTTTCTGGACAGACCTCATATAATCTTTTCCTAGAACTAAATAACCAAATTTAAGATCTTACAGTTTTTCTTTAAAAAAAGTTATTAGGGGTTCCTTTGGGGGAAGGGGGTAGAAAGTAATAATGATTTAAAGTTTAAAAAACTCCTAGATAATTTAAAATTACATTGTAAATTTCTTCTAAATGAAGATTTAGAAATGGCCTCTATAATAGTTTTAAAGTAGAGATTTTGATAATAGTTTACAATTGTGTGATAAATTTAATTATTATAGTTCTTTCAGATTTACGTACTTATATGGGCTTATGTATTGTATTTTGTAAGCAAAATTTTTAAAAAATGCACAATGTCCTCACTGCACCCAATAGTTGGAAAAAGAATCTGAATTTACCAAGGGTTGAAGGAGAGACCACATTGCTAGTTTATTTACATACTCAGAAAATAATTTTCAGTTTTCTATTCTCACAAAGGGAAAGGCATTAGCAAAAAAATGTCCCTTTGCATTTCTTCATGAGGCCTATTTACTTAATGGGAATCTTAGCAGATATTTTTTTTTCATTTTATTGATAATGGTCTAGCTACATAATAGAAGCGTAGTGTGGCAAACATCTAATGTACTTCACAAATGACAAAAATGGTGCCAATTAGGATAAAAAGGACTGCTCCATTTCCATTTATTTCAAAGGCCCTTTTCATATTCTGTTGCTATGTAGTAAATGTTGTGATTAAATTTTCTTTCTGTTTGTGTGTTCTCTGGTATTATGCCTTTTAAGAATTTGTAATTTCATAGGATATTTCTTAGGAAAAACAGGGTGTTGTAAATTAATGGAGGCACATTCTTAACATCTGAGACAATATGGGGAAAAATAGCATTTTGATTTCCTAACAGTACATACAGCATAATGCTAATCACTTTCCCAAAGTAGGTACGTGGTCCAACCTGCCTTCTGAGTAACCTAGGACAGCCAACTAACCTACTCTCTTTGAGCCTCAGATCCTCACCTGTAAAATAGGAAGAGATACTCACAGGGATATTGTAATGAGTAAATAGGGGGATAAATGGCGATGGAAAAATAAAATATAAAAGGAAGCTATCCTGATACTTAATCTCCTTCCCAGCTCACTTCCTTCCATACTCCATCCTCTTTTCCTCGAAGATCTTATGTTTTCATTGTGATAGACAAAAACATACATACAAGGAACTAAAACATTAAGCAGCGGGCAGAGAACATATACTGCAATGGAAAAAAAAACTTGGCATAAACCCCCCTAAACTCTAGGTAGTCCTCCTATTGCTGCCAAACAGCTGTAAGACCTTAGTTTGATCACAAAATCTACGCCTCCATTTATCCATTGGATGGAGATTTAACTGCATTCCTTGAGTAAATCCCAAATTTGTTATATGGGCATAAAGGCTTATTGTAAATCTAAGTCAGATATCCTCATGGGTTGAAGTAAGTGATTGGGAAGATATCACAGAAGAAATGGGACATGGAGTGGGCTTTGGAGGTTGATCAGTATTTGGTTAGTTCCAGGAAGGCATTCAGTTGTTGTTTTGATCTTAGCCAACTGAAATGTTTTAATTTTTCACAGAATGACATAACTGACTAGAACAATTTGTTCTTAAATTACACCAGCCATTAATTTAATTGCCTTAATACTTTAGATGAGTTTTATTGGAAAGATTTAGACCTACAAAAGATGATGCATCCTATGAAGAGTTCCATTATTGCACTTATGAATATTTGTGAGGAATGCCTGAATGGAACATAGATCTTTCCAATACAGCATCCTCTGTAAAGACAGAAGTAATGCAGCTGCATTGTGAGATCACCACCAACAAACATGTGCTCAACATCTTTTTTTTGTTCCTGGCACACTCTTTCAATGGGTCCATGTTTGTAATTAATAAATGTATGACATCATTACTTTCCAGTAAGAATATATAAGGCAACATTTAAAAATGACATGTCAAGTGTTGTTAGTGTTTTTCTCAGTAAACTGATAGAGGAGTGTGCTTTTAAAACAAAGCCATGAATATGGGGATTTGAGAATCATTACCCCTATTCCTAAGAATAGATTATATTGCCTAGAGAGGATACATGCATACTTACAAGGCAACATGTACTTTTTATCTTTTGATTTTTGTGATCATAATTGCAATGACTGTTGAGATTGTTGATAAGTGTATAAAACTAATTAAGTATGGCATATTTTAGGTCATCTTGAGTCCCAGTCTTAGGATTTCTGAGCCTGGGATATAGAGTTGGTCACATATATCCTTAAACAATTGCCCAAGCTGCCTTCAGCCTGCATCTGGAGCTTGGCCACCCTTTTTAGGTGCACTAAACATCCTTCCTTCCTGAAGGTGGGTACTGTTAGGCCCATGTATGTTAAAAGCATATGGAATATTCCTACTTTTCATTGTTCCATAGGACCCATCTCAGAGGTAAGCTTACTTACTACATATGTCTGCAGTTTGCTAAATCCATTGCCCAGTTAATTTTGTTCTAGAAAGCAATGTTGTTTTCACCAGGTGCCCATGGATCCAACTGACAACCTTTTGCAAGCAAGGACATCTTGAGACTTTTAGCCTAAGAAGGAAGGCATAGTTCTGGCAGCCACTTTATGCCCCACAGCCTCCATTACACATATATTACTACATTTAATCCTCATATTAGCCCTCTATGAAAATTATCTCTAATCTCATCTTTTACATGAAGAAACTGAAATTTAAAGCCGGGTTACTCAAATTCACATAATGGGCATTCAAACCCACAGTTTTCTCATTTCCAAAGATGTGAGGTTTTTTTTTCATTATACTCTACTGATTTTAATAAACTTCACTTCTTTTCAACTTCTTTTGTTAAAGTCATCACTATACATGTGAAATATATATATATGTAAAACATTAATGTAAAAATGGAAAGGCATTGTACTTTTGTTGAAATAATAACAAGCAAATATCTCTGAGATGTAGTTATTACAGTGCTTATTTATTGGATATACTAGGATGGCATTTGGTTTAGAATTTGGGCTTATATACGTATACCTAGTTATCTTGAACTTAAATACAATTTTTAAAGAAAAGTAATGTTCTGCCTTAGGTTGAGTCTTGTGAAAAGGAGACTCTTGGAAAAATTCCTGAGGGAATATTTATCTAGTTCATGACAATTAGTGATAATCTGGGATTAAAACTATGATTATGGCAACAGTGTTTTCATTGACAGATGACCATCTCAATGCAGTTATGAAAAAGCTATGGAATGAACAAATGTTAGTGCCAGTGGAAAACATATTTCCCAAGAAATATGGACAAGATCATTCACAGTGCAGAAAAATGATGAAATGACAAAAATAACCTTTTCATGGAAAAGTCCTTGAAAAGGATATTAAAACCATAAAACACTAGGAAATAAAGTAAAATTCAATAGAATTAAGTGTAAGACACAGCATGGACCAAATATTATTTGACAAGGGTCAATTGATGTCATCAAAAACTAGAGGTCAACTAGTACTTTTAGATTTTATGAAGAAATGAACAAAGTTGCAATTTGACTCAGTGCATTAAGTTAATCAGTAATTAAGATAATCCTGCTGAGATACTTGAATCTCTATTTCTTTACCCGATGGTTTGGAGCCACAAGAACCCTAGGACAAATGCTTGCACAGTCGATCCCGTTAATCAGCCAATTCTAAGACCAGTCAACTTTAAAGGAAAATCATTTGAGGAAGATTAGTATACCCAGCTGGAAGTTAACTGGACTGGGGAAGTGAAAGCTGTACATCTTTCTGCCTGTGCTGTAGCACCTGAACCCTGTAGGCTGTCCAAGAACTGTATTTTCTATTTCTTTTCAGTTATAGAAATTAAAATGGATGATCAAATTCCAATTCCTCTTTGCTCTGAGACTCATGGACACATTTATTCATAATTTCAAATAAAGGCCTGGAGCAGCCTGGAGCCCTTTCCCTTAATATTGCCTTGGTTCCTCCTGTTGGTCACCCCCCCCCCCCCCCGTAAATCTGCAAGGATCTGCAGGATCCAGTCCTCATCAGACTCAGACCTCAAGACTCATCCTCTTTTCCAGATTCCACAAGAAATGTTCTGTTTTGTTTTGTTTCAATTTTACTGAAGATTCTCAGAGGGAGACTTTTAGATTGAAAGATTTAGAGGTATCTTCTATCTTGTGGGCCTTAATAGCTTTATATTCTCCCGAAGCTCAACCATTTCCAAAAGCCAGTATCTCCACACATATCACTCCTTCCCGAGTAATATTTTCTCTGTAATCAAATGTCTGTTTCCTGCTATCACAGGACTCCTGCTTTTAAGGGGATTGGCCCTGCCCGACCAGTCCGTACCTCCTGAAATGCTGGTGAATCAGATACTATTTCAATACCACAAGGTTAGGAGAAAAATAAATGATCAGAGTTTCTTATTTTTCTACAATGTCTGTCAGTTGTTTTTCTAGTGAGAGAAGAGGGTGTTTTCTTGTGACTTATCAGTTTTTTCTTTTCTTTAGAAGTGGCTGTGCTGCCCAGAGCGTGATGTTACTCAATTTAGGAAGCGATTTACCCCCTGGTGACAATGGATCACCAGTAATTCTGTGTTGACTGGCTTTAGGGTCTGGGAAAGTGTGTATGAAGTAAGGAGTTTATACGGACTCATTTTATTCTGGAACCACAGAATACAAGAAAAGGCTCGGGGAAATTCTTGTAGCAAAAGGATGCATCTACTTGTCTTTTGGGAGATACAAGAAAAGGATGAGCAGAGCTGGGTTGCTCTAACTCCTGGGAGAGGCATAATTTCAAGAGGTAAGAGTGGGTGAGTATAATTGTAAAGAGGGAAGCAACATTGGCTGATATTTTTGGGTCTGCTTGATGACAGAAAAGGATGTTGTGGAGACCTGGCTTTGGCCACAGGTGTGTCCTGAAGCTGGACAGTTGCCTAACATGCGGCAATAGTTCCTGAAAGACACCAGAAACATGTTTCCATATGCTGACCTAGGGTTTAGAAGGAATTATAAGACATAAAGAGTGATGGAAGGACAAATGAATGGAGAGCACCTTTGAACTTAAACCTCCAGTTGGCAAATGGTTTTGGTAAAAGGCCAGGTAGTAAATATTTTTAACTTCAAAGGGTGTATGGTTTCTGTGGCAACTACTCCACTCTACCTCTGTAGGCACAGCTGAGTTTCAATAAACCTTTATTTACACAAGAAGGTAGTGAGTGGATGTGTCTGAGGGTGCTAGTTTTCACTCCCTGTCTAGACTTGTTTCCCCAGATTTTTGTGAATCACTGTGGGTACTGTGCCTCGTGTTAGCAGGTCATGAGTGAACTAGCAAAGAAACACTATAAGATATTCTTCCAGTTTTGCTTTCTTCTTATGTTTACACTAGAATTAATTGGACATGAATACTTTCCATTTTACTACTACCTCTCTTTTCATTGCGTGATTTTATTTTCATCACCCTTTAATATAATAGAATTCACAACAGTGATCACTGAGATTGGCTGATTAACATTTCTGAATATCTAAAGTAGGAAAGAGGTCTTCAAGAAGAGGTACAGATGTACTTAAGGAACAGTAGGAGCTAATAATATCCTATGTGGAGGTAAAAAATTGACTTACATATAGTATTGCTTTTTCTCTTCAAGAATCACTTGAGAGAAAATAAAAGGAGAAACATATCTCTAAATACAGGGTCTGGCAAAAATAACACCCATTTTTTTATTACAGAAGCTTTTATTACAAAATCTTAAGCATGTAATTCTATAACATAATAATATCACACTCAAGCATACCATATGACATTTTAGGTGAAATGTTCAAATTAATACTATAAATTGTTACACCCACATTATCACCCTACCTACCACAATTAAGCAGGCCTTACTTCTGCCAGGATATATTTTTAAATATATCTCTAAATACATATCTCAAAAACTAAATGATTTAATTCCAATTTTAACAGAGGAATACACATACAGGAAGACACTAAAAATATCCAGTGATTGATGGAAAATAAGAAAACATTAAATATCAAAATAAATTATGTAGCTATGTTGAGATTATTTCTCAAGACATATGAGTGGATACGTGTTTCTGAGTTTTAATCAGGAATTAAATTTTGTTTAGCCTTTTCTGCTGAGGCAAAAATAAAGCTAAAATAGGTGAATAAATTTTGGGTCCAAGGAAATATTTTTTAAAAATCGCTTTAGAAGTGATTATTTTTCACCTACTATATGTCAATGAAAATTATTTCTGAATCCTTTTTAAACTTAAATTAAGGTTCTCCCTTTTATTTTTCATTTTTTAATTTATTGATTTTAGAGAAAGAGAGGAAGGGAGGGAAAGAGAGAGGGAGAGAGAGACAGAGAGAGAGAAAGAGCAGAGAAAGGAGAAGTGAAAAGGAAAAGAAACATCCATTTGTTATTCCATTTAATGCAGTGGGTTTTTGCATTAATTGGCTGAATCTTGTGTGCCCTGACTGGGAATCTAACCTCAGCCTTGGCATATCAGGGACAATGCTCCAACCAGCTGAGCGACTTGGCTGGGGCTAGTAGGATAGATCATTTGAATATGTAATTATACTTGGAAGATTCCAAACTAAAACCAGATAATAAGTTTTTCTTTTCCTTGATTACTTACTTTAGAAATATGATTATGACCTGACATTATTTGCATGATATTAAGTGTAATTTGTAGTATCTTGGTCTAGAATTTATTCATTTTAAATTACTTTCTGTCCTTCTCAAGGAAGAACATATCCTATATGCTGAGATAGGTCTAGAAGGAAATTTTACTTGCATTTACTTATATAGTTCTTATCATAATAATTTTTAGCAATATTTTAGGTTTATATTAAATACCATGTTCAAAATATTTCTTCTCTAAGCCTTGGCAATTTGACAATGTGATTTTTAAAATACTATTTGTAACATGTATTGTGGTTTCTGAATTAGAGAAAAATGTTTTGTCCTGGTTGGTGTGGCTTAGTGGATTGAGTGCTGGCCTACAAACCAAAGGGTTGCTAGTTCAATTCCCAGTCAGGGCACATGCCTGGGTTGCATGCCAGGTCCCCAGTAGTGGTTGCATGAGAGGCAACCACACAGTGATATTTCTTTTCCTCTCTTTCTCCCTCCCTCCTCCTCTCTAAAAATAAATAAATAAAGTATTTTTTAAAAAAGAAAATGTTTTATACCAGCTTGTGCTGACTTTCTAGTTCTAGTTTCCTTTTAAACGTGGTGATGATCCTCATTTACAAGATCCCTTCGATTTATGTTCCAAGTTTAATTGCATTTTGTTATGGGACGACAGTCTGCTCACTAAGTAAGAATTTCAGATTTCACATTTGCAGTCCATACTTCTTATTGAAATTCATACTTTTTCAGATTAAAAAAAAGCTACCAACTTGACCTGATACCAAAGTCATATTCGGCTGCCTGCCGCCTAGTAAAACATTCTTGAGAGACAGGTGCTGGTGCGAGGAATGATGGTTTATTCAAATGCCAGCAGCCTGAGAAGATGGCCAACTAATGTCCCAAAGACCATCTTAACATCTGTGTGCAGGCAGGGATTTCTGTTAGGAGGGAGAGGGAAAGTAGATCAAAGAAATCGGGGGCAGTGGTGTTGAAAGTCAGTGCAGTCAGTTCTGATGATTATCCGGAAACTGGTCAGCCGATGTCTTCATTTTATGGTTGACAGTCAGCAAGTCTCCTGGAGCAAGAGCATTCAGTTGCTGGAGTCAGCTCCCTTTGAAATCAGTTACTGGAACTCTCACAAATAGTCTGTTTGTCTCTGGGTTACATATTGTCAACAGTTCAAATAATATTGAAAGAATAGAGGTGTCGGTTACAGAAACGCATGGTTACTAGTAGCTTCTTAACTACTTTCAGTCTGCTCACTAGTCCCTGTATCATTACTGAACCCTGAATATCTCCCCCACCTTGGATAAAGGCTTCTGTTTCACTACCGTATCCTGTTTTCTTGCCTCTTACCAGTTCTGTCCTATAGGCCCTCAGGGCCTCTCTACTCCATCTGCTGTTATTTGCCTCTGCCTTTTCACATGTGTCATTCTTTTGGGAACCAACTAACTAATCCTTTGACTTGAACTCTTTTCAGACATTTCTTCATTCTCCTCTGTTTTCTTTGATCCATAATGGATAAATGGAGAACATCCCTGTGATTTTTCTTTCCAGTATAGTCTCCCCCATCAGTTCCCTAAAATCTTGGAACCAACAGGCAGGCTCAGCATACTTCTTGATTGCCACTATTTTACTCTTTCTTTTCCTGAGTAACTTAAGGATTTAGTTCAGCTTGCCTCAGTGGTTTTCTTTGCTATTTTATTTGGAGATGATACTAACATTGATAACTATTGACCAACCCAGTTCCCTCGTTGTTCCAACCTCCTGAAACTTAGTAATGTTTGTGTCTGTTCCATCTCAGCCAGTCCTAACTCCCTCTCATTGTGGTTGCTATCTCTGTCATTACTTGAAAGTACTCCATTTCCTGTATCTCTAACATTGAACATACTTTCTGTGAACACTACGTCTTCCCCCATCCTCCTCCATTCTCCACTCCCTGCTCTGCCCCCACAATGACCATCTTATCTCCTGTTTTGAATCCTCCTGTCCTTCACATCTTATTCATTCTGGTTCATCTGCTTGAATGTTCAGTTTGTACTACAGGGACTGCCATTTCAAAAGAGTACTTGCTGTTACTTTAGAAACCGTTGACCCTTTTGGCCTTTTACCAGTCTTCTTTAATCTTTCCATAACCCCACCTATTCACCTGGGCCTATTTTCTCTTTTTTAATGGGCCAAAAATTTAGTTGATGTGGGCTGTGGAACTAAATGAGTTCTGAGTGACTAATTCTAAAACAGATTTTCACAATTTTATAGCAGTTGGGGAATGGCCACTTTTCCCATCTCTGGTAGACTCATTCACTAATGAAGTTGTCTGTGATAAACCTCTCCAGATGTCAGGACTTGCGGGATTCTTCCTGACATTCCTGGGTTATGATATGTTCCAACCTTTCATTTTCCACATGAGTGCTCCAAGCAAGCAGAAAGGGTAAGCTAGGCTAACAGATTATGAAGGTATAGTGGCAAGTGTGAAGTACACTGAAAAGATCTTCATGTGAGTGCTTTGGTAGTCTTAGATATATAGCTTTTTTATTTATGGAGGTAATTGAACAATGATTATTTCTCTTTCTCACACACAGACAGATGCACACACATGCACACACAACAGAAGAAAAAGCAAACAACCAATCAAAAAACTGGATTTGAAATTGTTTGATTCCCAGGTATTGATTCCTAATACCTGACAAAAAAATTACATATTTGCTTACATAAAAAGTACCAAGCAAAATTTCTAACTAGTTTTTTATTATTTAGTTATATTAGGGTAAATTATGTATAGTTTACCAATACTTGGCCATTTTTGACATGTGAAGAGATAATTTCATAAGGTGCAGACTAAATAGAGAAATGAAAGATTTTTTTAAGTCAACTGATAAAATTATATATAAAAATTGTTTTTATTGTTAGAGATAAAATAGATATATATGTAAAAATTAAAGTACTAATAATTTACTCAATAAAGTGAGCACCTACTATATGCCATGTACTTGTCTAGTTATTTAGAATATAGTAGAAAACATGTGAGATATGTTCTTATTTCCTGTTCTCATAGTATTTACTTTCTAGTGGTAAAGACGCTACAAAGTCAATAATTGAATTATAATATAATGCCAATGTTGGATAAGTTCTATTTAGAAAAAATGAGGCAAGAAGAGGAGAAGAAAGCTACTATGGAGTTAAAATTGGCAAGTCGGTTATTCTACATAGAGTTGTCAACACTGGCTTCTCTGAGATGGCATTGGACCAGAGACCTGAACGGGTGGAGTCTGTGTGAATACATGGGGCAAGGATAACAAGGAAACAAGTGCAAGGACGCTAGGCCTGAAAGAGCTCAGGTGTTTGAAGAATTGTAGGGAAGCCATTGGGGCTAAAATTTATTGAGCGAGGAAGAGATTAGTAGAAGAAGAGATGGGAGAAATAGTCGGGAACCAGGCCATATAGGTACTTAAAATTTTGGATTCTTTTGTAAAAGAAATGGAAAGTCACTGAAAGATTTTGAGCAGAGAATTACATGAACTGATATGTTTTAAAAACATCACTCTATTTGTTGCATGAAGGATAGATAGTAGAGGAGTAAGCGTGGAAACATAAATTACTTGAGAGACTAGTCCCAGCAAGTAGTGATGGGATGGAAATTAGTTTGTATTACACACAGATGAAGAAGGATGCATTAATGATTTTTCTCACATCTTAGTTTTTAAAAACTTTTATTTGTTTTTTGGTTGTAGTTTATGTATATAGAATATGATTCTTCTAAATCTTTGCAATTGTTTTCAATTGTGTTTTAAATAAGATCCTACAGTTTGTATGTGTTTTCGTGTATGTATTTTTGCCTGAAAGACTATATTTTATTAACTTCACATATATAAACTATGGTTTCATATATTAGCTAAGTGATATACTTAACATATGATATCAATGTCTATTCAATTATTAATCATCTGGACTTTCTGATGATGTGTATATGTTACTGCATATCATATATATGACTTTAACAATAGGGTCCACTTGAATGAAATGTTCCCTAGGCCAGGGTGGTTTGCTGATATATATTTTTTACTATAGTAGAAATATATGTCATTATTGATATGTAAAAACTTACACTTATTTGTTGGGAAATACAAGATTTTTATTATTTTGGTCACAATTCATATAATGCCAACAGTAAGAGAAATTACATATGAAATACCAATTTAAATAATTCCATTAGAAATTTGACACATGAAATGAAGTTTTACTTTTCTTTTATAGACTTCAAAAAGGCTTATGGCAGAGTGAGGGCAATATTGTGTCTAAAGAAAACATGGGTTTGGTTCAGAGAGTTGCCATTTCAACGTTGCTGTTTCTAAGTCCTCATCAGAAAATGGTAGTTTGAGTAAAGTTCTTTCCAGTTTTAAAATGTGCATTTCTTAATCAGATATACCATATTTTTTGGACTATAAGATGCACCTAGGTTTTAGAGGAGGAAAATAGGAAAAAAATTTGAAGCAAAGACTGTGGTAAAATATTTAATAACATAAATAACATAATTTTTCACCAATGTAAATGTAAACAGAACTCAACAACAGCATTAACAACTATTATTCCTCCCAAATTTGATGGGGGGAGGAGTAGTGCATCTTATAGTCTGAAAAATAAGGTATGATATAAGAGGGAAAAAGACTGAAACAGAATATAAGTTCATAGACATAGAAGGTTATGTATATTAAATCTGTTTTCATTATTAACTTGCTGCAGTATTATTGATATTTGTGTTTCATGCATTAATGTAGTCAAAACCTTCAGTTCCCACATGATAGAGTAATGTTAGAGTAACTAACTAAAAGTAAGACTTTGTAAATAAAAAAAAAAAAAACCTAAGATTTAATGACACTAATAGCATTGATAATGGCATGAAGTGTATTTGTACTGAATAGCATATTTTAATATGAATTTACTTATTTGAATTACCTAAATGGGGTTCTTGTAATAACTTTTTAAAAATAAAAATAAACATTCAAAATCATCTAGGAAATAAAAGGAAGAAGTATTCCAACCATCCATGCTCATGTAATTATGGTAATTAAACATTTGATTTAATGCTATGTCAAAATATCTAAATAGAAAGTCAAAAGTGAAGTTAGTTTGAGAAAAAATATTAATAATATATAAGGAAAGGTTGTATCATTCACTTAGTGAGAAAAAGGAGAAAGATTTTATTTATTTATCTTTAGAGGGGAAGGGAAGGAGAGAGGGAGAGAAATGTCGATGTATGGTTGCCTCTGTTGCATTCCCTGCTGGGAACTGGCCTGCAACCCAGGCAGGTGCCCTGACTGGGAATCCAACCGCAATCCTTTGTTTCACAGGCCCGTGCTCAATCCACTGAGCTACGCCAGCCAGGGCAGAGGTTTGCTTTTTAAATAATTGTTCTTGTGATATTTGAATTCCTACTAAAAGATAAAAAGCAAGCAGAACAAATATTTGAAATAAATATATCAAATACCACTATTATATGTAGAGTTCTTGTAAATTTATAAAAAATATTTAAATATCAATAGAATGATTGACAAAGGACATGAGGGAAGAGAATTTACAAAAATAAGAAACACAAATTCTCTTAATAAGAAATAAAATGATATAGATTTAGTATAATATTTTAAATCAAATGAATGCCAATAACAAAATAAAATACAGATATTTAACAAACTGGCAATGAGTGTATTTTTTGTTTGAGTACAAAAGCATTTTTACTTTCTATTTTCTATTATTCTATACTTTTTATTTTTAAGTGTACGGCTTTATAATTGAAATCAATATAGAACATAATTTAGCTCTAGGCATCATGGAAGCCAGGGCAACATGAGACACTTAGCATCTTTTTAAAAAATATATACATATACACATATAAAGGACATACATAAGAAATAGTAACAACAGAATGAACAATGGCCTTCACAATGGCTTTATTAGGAGCACTTTTGGTTGTTTTTAGACTTTTCCCTTTAATAATTCAAGGACTTAATATGAAAATGTAATGTGGTTGGGCTTTTGTGAGAGCAATATTAATTACCTGATCATATAATGCTAATTTTCAGTCCAGAGAAGGCTGGCCACTTCTTTGATATGCCTACTATTTCAGCTGCACTTTTGACGAGGCTTGGATAATAATCAGTTTAGGGGTAAATCTTTTGGTGAATGCCTTGAAGCCAGATATTTTATTATTGAAGATCAGTTTGCTTCAGCAGGGTGAGGAGGATTTAATTCTGTTATAATTATGAAAAGACAGACATATTCTGTCTAGTCCTACATTATGAATTTGTATTCAGTCATGCACAAATGTGTTTCCTAACAATATAGTAAAACTTTACTTAATAAGAATTTTTATTTTTTATTTAATCTTTATTGTGTTTTTTCCATTACCGTTTAGTCCCCCTATACCTGCCTTCTCCCAGCAATCACCACACTGTCATCCTTGTCCATGAGTCCTTTTTCCTTTTTGCTCAATCCCTTCAGCCCCTCATCTTCCTCCACTCCCAACTCACTGTCATCTGCTCTCCATCTATGAGTCTGTCTCTGTTTTGCTTGTTAGTTCAGTTTGTTCATTAGATTCCACGTATGAGTGAAATCATATTTGTCCTTCTCTGACTGGTTTATTTCACTTAGCATGATGTTCTCCAGGTCTATCCATACTATCGCAAAGGGTAATATTTTCTTTTTTACTGCCAAGTAGAATTCCATTGTGCAAATGTTCCATAGTTGTTTTATTCACTCATCTATTGATGGACACTTGGGCTGCTTCCATATCTTGGTGATTGTAAATAGTACTGCAGTGAACATATGTTTCCGAACAGCTCTTGAGGTTCTGCTGCCTGCGTCTGCCCTCTAGGAAAAAATTCTGGAGGCAAAGGTTTGGTGACAAAGAAAGCAGTCTTTATTCAAAAGCAGTTACTTAAGTCTATCAAGTCCAGCTTAAACCCCTTAAGCCTATCAATTAAGGCTAAACTCTCACCTGAGTTCTATCTTTTTTCCCCTGTTGGTTTTTAGTTACCTTGTTTTAATAGAGTTAGTTTAGATACTAAAACAACATGATATATAAAAACTACACAATTTTGAGAGAATGAAAAGCTTCTGCCTCAGGGCCTATTCTCTCTAGAACACCCAAAGAATAAACCTGCCACCCTCTGCCAGGCCAGCCTGGTCCTAGCTGGGCCTAGTGTTCCTTCCCATACTACATACCTTCTGCTGGGAAATGCAGGCAGCTGCAGCACGATCATCCAGGCATCCTCTAGGAAGAAGAGCTGGAGCTGGAGCTGGTGCCATAGCCAGAGCCTGAGAGACAGCCAGCTCAGGTGCCAGAGAGCAAGCCCCCTTTTTACTTCCATTGGCTCTGGAGACATTGAGCTTCTCAGCCAATCCTGTTGTAGATTCCCACTATTGCCCTGCAAATTCCTCCTATGTCCCCTCTCTGTTTCTCCCTACTCATCTGAGTTATCTTAATCAGATTTCTCTGTATCACATAGGGGTGAATTAGTGTTTTGGGTTCTTTCAGATATATTCCCAGAAGTAGGATTGCTGGGTCAAAAGGCAGATCCATTTTTAATTTTTTGAGGTATCTCCATACTGCTTTCCACAGTGGCTGCACCAGTCCCAACAGTGTAAAAGGGTTCCCTTTTCTCCACATCCTCACCAGCACTTTTTGTGTGTTGATTTACTGATGATAGTCATTCTGACAGGTGTGAGATGGTCTCAGTTATGTATGTAATGTGTATATGATTTATACATAAAATTGTCAAAATTTCTTAATTTTTACTTCATTGATTATGCCAAAACATATGCAAATATTTTGCCAACATGATTTCTGACATTTGAATATTTTGTGGTCCTTAGGTAGTTGAATTTTGAAACTCAAGTTTTCACATCAACAATGCCATATGTAGGAAATTTAAGAAATTATGTCATTGATTAACATTTATTGCAACATATTTAGATTTAGGATAAATTATATTATTAGTATATTTAGAATGAATCAAAGTACCTAATAAATTTTTTGCAAAGTACAATCCATGAAAATAAGTTTTTTTAGTTAAATTGTTTACCCTGAGAGGCTTTGAAAGTATTTTTGTTTGAAAATTTAAATGGCTCAGTCTTAGTGGTAGAGAATGCTTTGAATATACAGAGTCCAGCCAAAGTGAGGCCTGCTTGAGTGTGGTTGGTAGGGTAATAATGTGGGTATAATAATTTATAGTTTTAATGTAAACATTTCATCTAAAATGTCATATGGTCTGCTTGAATATAATGTTGTTATGTTATAGAATTACAAGCTTGTGATTTCATAATAAAATATTTTGTAATAAAAAAAAGGACATTGTTTGTGCC